>OX442364.1:4898989-5026489 GCA_949357725.1 Hyperoplus immaculatus | reverse complement strand
TGATGTGCAAAGGGAAACTGGCTTCCCTAGCTGCGCTCCCATCGGAAAACAGACTCAGACACACACACGCACACACACATACGGTAGAGGCATAGACTCCATGCATCTCCCTTTGTAATTACAACACATACAAACTTCAGCTCCCATTAGAACCTGACCTTATCTCCCTCCAGAGACCTCCGCACTCTCAGTAGTTCTCCTGCCACTCCCTCCTCCACTTGCTTCTTCCCGTCCTCCTATCAACAAGACATGACAGAAGTCCTGCCAGGTTCACTCTCCAGTCACATAGTATTGAGAGAAAGAACAAGTGGAGTAATGGCAAGGTCTATTAGAAGAGATACAGACCGAGAGAATGCAATTTCTATCCTATTGGGGAATTCAAAACTTAAATTGATTGATTGATTCGAATAATATCATATAGAATGCAGTTTTGCATACACACTCATACAGAGTGCTGGTGTTGAAGTGGAAGGGGCCCTGTCTCAGCAGGTTCCCCACTGTGAGACTGATCAGCCTGGTGTGGTGTCCATCACAGGTTTATCAGCAGCATCATTCATTCCCTTCCCATGGGAGATTCAAAGGGATGGAACTGCCCCATCCTTCTTTATTCCCAAGACCAAGACAGTTGATGGATAGCATTTTCTTTTCAAGTGAGAAGAAGGAATTAAAAAGAAGGCAGGAGGAAGGAAGGGTGGTAACTGAAGATGAATGAATTGAGTGATTCACATTTCACCTAGAAACCCACCATGCCTGGCAACTCAATTTGTGAATAGGGGCACATTTTAAGCTCCATCACATCATGTGCAGTGCCAAGGAGGAAGTATATTGACCACAGAAATGTTGGGGAAAGGCCTTCACAGTGACAATAACCTCACATGGGGAGAATATTTGTAATTATCTATGTATCATCTCTCCTGTGTTGCTGATTAACCATTACCTGTGTGAGGTAGGATGTGTGTTTGAATGAAAGAAAAGTTTCTGAAGGACTCCCGCTCAGGGGTGAAACCAGAGACCATAACTCAGAAGCACAGACGACCCACTTACCCACCCCTGTGCCAAACCCCACCACCGCCTCCACCACCCTTCTCCTCAATCAACCCTCGCTGCCCTAATCCAGTGTTTACATAAAACGCTGGGCAGTAATGATAGCCATGAGACCATGGACCACCTCAGGTCCATACACTCCCTCCTCTCCCCAGCTGCCCCCGCCACCTTCCACCGCTAACCCAAAGCTGTTTTCACAGGAGCCAAATACCTTAAATACATAATTAGCGGGGTCATTTGTGCAACGGGGGCCCCGGCGAGGGCATGAGCGTGTCCGTGTGAGTTTGTGGGGGGCAGAGGGAGGATGAGGAGTGTAGCGGGGGGCAGGATATGAAGACGTGAGAGAGACGCGGACAAAGACGTGCATTCATCGCCGTGGCCCCGGACAAACTTGGCTGTCGCCATCTTCAAAGGCTACCTCTGCCTTTCCTCAAAACCCAGAGGCCACAGGTTGGGGGCAGAGAGGAGAAACATAACAGGGTGACATGGAGGGGGAAAGGGGAAAGAGGAAAGGGGAGGATGGGGGAGGGAAGAGAGGGGTGTAGGTAATAAAGCAAAGGATACAAGATGTGTAATCTGGAGAGGAAATAGTCCAGACTGATTCTGATGGGGTTGAAGCCGAGCTTTAAATCCAATAAGTCAGCAAATACATGAAAATAAACTTAATTTTCCAGAAGTATTTGATTGGGAAAGTAGAATTTATTTACAGTAAATATGGATACGGAGGGAGATGATTTCAGCTTTACAAAGCATCCGCCACTTAGCAACATCCCCCATACGACCCCTGAACCCTGAACTCTGACCCTGTGCATTGTGGGTAGTCACATCGGTTTTGCCTCCACAAGAGCCCAAAATTCCAGTGGTCCATGTTTCACACTGGGAGACCTCCTTTGTATTGTTCAGCTGCACTCACACATTTGCACCCGCACTCGCAAACACACACACACACACACACACACACACGCACACGCACACACACAGAGCCAATTCAGCAACCCTCTTCACACCTTGTCTGCCCCATCGTCCCCCTCTGGCATTGTTTATGAAAGCATGTCCACTTAGTGCTGCCCTGTCTGCCCCCTCTTGCTGTGGTGCCGATTACCCACATCCTGAGTCTACTTCACTCCCGCTTTTCTTCTCCTTTTTCTCCCGCTCTATACATCCCCTTGCACTCTCACTCCTCAGGGTATTCTCACCCCTCCATCCTCCCCCCCTCTCCTCCTTCCCCCCATCGTGACATATTGCTCTCTTTTTCCCTGCACGGTGAATACACCACGCATGCCATACCGTCTCCTCAGCCCCTCTTAACGGGTGCCTCCATTCGTCCTGGTGAATGAAGCTGTGTGCATGTCAAGATAAAAAAAACAATAAAATCAATCAAGACTGCTCTTCCTTTTATCTTCACTTTATTCACTTGATCCTCTGTTCCACCGGCTTGCAGAGCTGCTGTCTTCCCTGATCCCTGCTCTCTTTCATGTTTTGGGCCTTTCTTTATCTGGCTCCCTCCTGAGGTAATAAGCCTGGGTGTATAGGCCCGGGAAGTGCAGCGGAGAGAGACTTTCATGTCCCTTAGCTCCGGGATTAGGGTGAGCCGCGCGGGGGAAAGTAATAAAGCCCCCCCAAGCACCTATGGTCTGCTGCTGCTGGATCCTGGAGTAAAGCCCATGCTCCTGCTCCGACTTCAAGCCTGGAAAAGCTCACATTTCCTGTGTACACCACCACCCTTACATCCAGGTTTCTGCCCTGCCCTCGTACGCACCAACTCATTTCGACTACACCCACTTCAAGCTCAAATAATCTATACATATGTGACATTGTTTGCCTATTATGCAGTTATCTAGACACAACTAATCAGAAAATCAGTTAATAATGAGGGAGCAGATAAGGTTCTCCTGGTGCAGGGTGGTCCCTCCCTCTAACCTCTAGGTTTCTTTTCCTCTTTCTTTTGCTGTATGGCAGCATAATATCGCTTACTCACATTTTACCTCTATAACCCCACTTTGTCCCCATTAAGACAGTCTCTGTTTTTCATTGCAGCATTTCTCCTTGAGACACAGTACAAACAAATGATGGGACTCAATATTCAGTGAACATTTTCATAAGCAGAAATATATTTATTGTTGAAAACATAAATATATAAATTATGTTCATTGCTGTCTTTATCGAATGGAAGCCCAACAGAAAGTGAAGAGGTTTAGTGATGATGGTGTAATGGCGCTTTTTGAATCAAATTGCTCAAAGCGTGGTCCCTATGGTTTACTGAGAATCGTACAGTGATGAAACATCAGCTTCATAAAAATAGCACCAGTCAACTGATGGTTAGTTCATTCACAGGTGGGCTGTGTGTGAGCTGAAAAACTCAGCAGTAGCTGATACAGCCATGTTTTGATCCAACCCTCTCATTTGACTTTCACTTGACTCACTTTACAGGGCACAATGACTCACTCTCTCGCCTTTGACCACCTCTTTTAGCACTTTGTTTGCCTGGTTACACATTCATCGCTGTTACAGGAACTGGTTGAGGAAGTGAGCTTTTGTTCCATTGGGGCACCGGTTCAGGTCAGCACTGTACTGTTTTTAATCCACCTCTGAGCCCTCATCATCATCTGTCCTGATTGTATGCGGCTGCATAAGGTGTGAGTGCCTTCATAGGGCGGAGTGATCAGTGATTAGTTCTCCTTGTCGACAAGAGAAGTAAAGCCTGGCTAAACAAGGAACCCATTCATGCACTTGTCCATTTGCTTTGCTCGCTCATTCCCTCTTTGAGGTGGACTTTGCTCTTTGCAGGCACAACGTGTGTGCTTGTGAGGCAGAACGGGCAGACATCTTCCTTATCAACTTTAACGTGATATGGGTGAGAAATAGCCTCTCTCAGGAGAGAAATGGTGTTCTCATACAGGCTTACATGCACGCTAGAGTTGTTCTGACATTTTGTCTGTGTGTGGAACACGCTTTAATGTGCGGTATGCGTGTTTGTGTGAAATGTCTCTTGTTACAAAAGGACTGAGCGGTGCATCATTGCAGTAGATTTAGCCACAGGATGGCCACTTTCTATGAAGTCTCCATGTTTGAGCCACTGTAACTCCCCTCTCGTCAGCCTTGATGTCTATTATCTCCCTCGTCCATTCCATCCCCTGCCCACTTTTCTTTTGCATCTTTTCCAATGGATTAAATACAGGCATTGAACCACAACAAAACAAATAAACATAATTCCTGCTTGGATATAAGTAAGCTTAATATATTTCATAACAAAAATAAAGCATCTTCCTGTACTGACTCTCACATCTCCTCCTTGCAGACATACATCCAAACCATATACAAGACTTGACATCATTCAGATATACTGTAATATAATAAGAAACATGAATGACAGAAATAACATGGTCTAGAAAAAAAAGGACATTGAGATTGTGATACTGATGGTTACAAAAGAACCGGACCACACAGAACTCTTGGACAATCATTCAAAACGTTTTCTGTTCTTTCTTTCTTTTGTATCGGAAGGGACGGAGAGCAAAACGTCCACACGTATAAATAGTTTGTAAGTAGCGGCACATCTTCCTTCTCAAATTGTTACTGTACATAGCAAGTGGGCAAAGTCACAGACCACCAGGTCTCAGATAGGATAGGATGTCCTTTTCACTCAGATAAAAAAAAAATCCCAAAACGCAAAATGTTTGATACTCCATAGGAAGTCTCTTGAGGAAAACACCTCCATTAGTCTCTCTCTCTCTTTCCATTGTTTTTTCCTAAATCACTATATCGTTCTTCCTGTGTGTGGAGAGTCATTTAAACAGGACAGAGGCGCTTTAATGCCGACCAGCTGGGGGTCGTCCACCGCTGTTTTGGAGTCTGAGCACCAGATTCCCACCATAGCCCTATCCAACTGTTCCAGAGCCGTTTTCTTGTTGTGCGTCTTGTTCAAACAAAGTCTGTGAAAATGTTCAACACAAATCCCTTTCATCATCTCCCTTCAGCCCGCTGCCGCCCCGCCGAGCTCTACAGCGTCTTTTCTCTCTTCTCTTATTTAATCAGCAGCAGGGTTGAGTTGTCTTGGTGGGCGGTACACCACAGAGGAAGTCATCATCACTGGTTACTGTTTTTTTTTTTTGAAGAAAAAAAGCACCTTTGGCATGTTATTAATTTTCTCTGTCTACTTTCAGTCTCAGAAAAGTTTGTGAGTTTTTTTTTTTTTAAACGGACGTTGCATGGCAGTGGGGAAGAGGACAGAGCAGGTCTCCCGTTTGTGGCATTCTCTATCAAGGTCCCTCCCACACTGAAGTCCCTTCTTCTGATCGGTCTCACCTCACGTCCACTGTGGGAGAGAGAGAGAGAGAGAGAAGCAAGGCTGAGATTTGCATCATAACTTTATGAACTTAAACTATAGACTTTCCTCATGATTTTGCATTTTGAGCCCAATTGCATAAATTTGTTCATGCATTTTTAAACAAGACAAAACACACAACAGGACCCCTCAATATTCTAAAACGGGTCGCTGAAAAATTTGTGCTCACACCAGATATTATTGTGCCCAGTCGAAATATGTGCGTCATTTTGTGTGTGTGCCCAGATTAAAAGAAAAAAAAAACATATTAGTGATGACAATATGACAAGTTGAAGGGGGAACAAATACAAACAAGAGAGAGAGAGAAAGAGAGAGAGAGATGGGTGTGTTAGAAGCAGTGAAACAAACAGTGACATACAGTGCACAGACAGACAGTACACAACAAAAACACGCAAGCAACACACTGTGACACAAAGGCCCATGAATGCCGTGTGCATGCTCAGCAGGCCACAAAATCAGCATGCAGCAGCCGGGCCCTGAGCATGATACTCCTTAGCCCTCCCTCTTTCTAAACACTGATTGGCTGTGATGTGATTGGTGATTTGTGATTGTGGCAGGCCCTCTTTGGTGCCCCTGATTGGGCCAAGTGCAGTGCCAAAAGGTGAGAGGACATCGTGGTGCTAAAGTCCTACCTGTTCCCTTCACAGCTCTCCAGTGGACATTGGGTAATGAGTGCAACTTTTATTATGTCGCCAATAAATCCTTGCTGGGCCTTAGCTTTTTAGGTTTCCTTTTTTTACCTTTAGCCCTACGATGGCCTGAAAACACAAAGTCAGGGAGGGTGGATAGGAAGGGAGGGTTAAAAAGCAAAAGAAGCAGGGGTTTTTTTATGACACAGAGAGAGGCACTACAGCCCTGGGACAGAAGCAGCGAGTGCAAAAGATATAGACACGCTATAAATACTTCAGATGCCTTATCAGCACACGTCGCAAGCGCTTATCTGCTCCCAGGGAGAGAAAGGCTGCAGATCAAGGGGCAGGGCGGTTTTTACCTGCCGTCATGCAAAGCAGCCTTTGGACACCCTCCTTTAACAAACAGACTTGTGTATGTTTTTTTTTTCTTTTTTCAAACACACACACACACACACACACACACACACACACATCCTCGACACAAACACACAAGCTGTACAGTTTTGCAATAGCAGGCCACCTCACAGGCGTGTCTGTCCTGTTGGGAGCAATCATAGAATAAAAAGGTCGTCCAGTGCAAAGCCAGACAGCGAGAGAGAGACCTTTGGACAGTCATGAAGAAGGCAGCAAAGCAAGGTGATGCATGACGTGGGTGTATGTATGTATGTACAGTCAACACACTCAGACACAAAGCTAATTTTGTTACAGGGGGCGACACTGGGAAAACTTCCTGTGATAATGTAAGACATGACATGTTTACATCTTTGAAGGTCAGTTTACCTGTTTCTGCATCTGAGGGCTCCACCACATGATGTTGTGACGTGCACACACACTCCAGGTGGTCTTCTAACCGCACAAAGACCTCCTTCAGCTTGGGTCTCCTCCTCACGTACTCCACCTTTGCTACCTGCAGAGAGGGAAGGGAGGAAAAGGGTCAGCTATAGGGCCAGATCCCGACCATTCAGACATCATCCCTCAGCGCAATGTGTGCGCGTCATCAATGAATGCACACACTCTTTGCACATCCGCAAACATCAAGAGGCGTAGCGCTGTGACTGATGACTCTTTCATAAATCAATTCATAAAAAAAAAAAGAACGCCGGCCGTTGCTTGGCCGGGCCCTGGCTGTGTTTGAAGTGTGATTACAGCATTCCTCAGAGGCTGATGCATTGAGTTCCTCTCACTGTGTGCTCCATGGGCTGTTGATCAGGTGTGTAAATACTGAATGGTGAGTGTACGACCCTGTCAGAGCAAGCTCAAACAATGAGAGAGCAGAGATGGAGGGGAGAGGGGAGCGGCTTACACCCTAAAGCCTATAGGGAAGGTTTACTCTGGCAGGAGAAGAGAGGCTGCTAGATCCCCCCTCCCTGCTCTAGGCCTGGAGCATCCAAGTCCAGACAGACATACACCTAAACTCCCTCTCCTTGTTCTGACATGTAGGCTGGTTTTGAACCACATTAATACTTTTTTTTCATGGGTTAGGGGAAAGTGTTGCTTAACATGTGCAAGAAAAAACTGTTTACCTGGTCTAATCCAAGCAAGAAAACCCCAGAAAGCGGCCCTTCCAATCTAACAAACACAAAGGCAATGCATGAATTCCGATCCTTCGGTCCAGCTAACACCCTCTCGGTTTCACACAATGGGGCCGACCTCCACTTCCCACCCAAAAAGCCTTGCAATGCAAAGGAGCAATCCTCGAAGGGTTATGAATAGGCTATGTTGATTAAAGCTTAAACGAAAGCTGAATAGGGAAGGTTGCAAGGAGGTTATGATGGTCTTGTTGTGTAACTCAGGGGAGGTGGCTACATGCTTTTCCCCTCTCTGATCTGAGTGCCAAGGGGCAGGTAACCTCCCAATCCACCACAGAGGGCCCGGGGGCCACATGGAAACAATATCCCCAGCTTCACCCATCTTCCTGGTCACTGCACGAGAAGAGGATATTGGCTGACAATCTCCCAGCGCTCTCTGGTGTTATGAGAAACACGCTTTTCGCAGTCATCATGATGAGGCTCACACACGCACCGACTTTCCGAGGCTTTCTTTCCTCTATCCTGTGATGGCACATCGCCAAGGCTGGCTCTCAGCGGCGAATTAGTCATGCAGACAAAAACGAACATACCAATCCCTGTCTGATAAAAGAAAGTATAAAGTTGTGGTTCACACAGTTTGAACAGCCTTGTGTCTGCGCCGGCAGGGGTTAAAGACAAAATCAGGGACCAGTGGTTTCAACCAGCCACTCCTTTGCAACAGTTTCTTTCCACAGAGAGGAGAGAGAGAACAGAGGGAGTGAAAAGAGGGTAAGCAAGCAAAGGAGGTATGTAGTAAGCAAACAGAGGACAATGGTGTCTGGGTGAGCGGTTGTATATTTGCTGTTATCGGCCCTGAGAGAGAGAGAGAGAGAGAGAGAGAAAGAGAGAGAGAGAGAGAGTGGGTGAAAGGGCCTGAGCAGGGAAGAACTGAGAGCAGGAAGGCAGACCATCACTCTCATTAGGAAATGCGAGGATGTGTGTGTGTGTGTGTGTGTGTGTGTGTGTGTGTGTGTGTGTGTGTGATGTATGTGTGATGTGTGGAAACAGAGGGGGTTATTTAAGGAAGGGGGGAGGAGGGACTGACCATGATCATGACAAGCATAAGATGACATTCATGTGTTACCTATTAACGTTTAGTTTCTGGGTTAACCACTTGGAAAATAAATGACACAAACGCTGACAGGATCGAAGGAGGAGTTATCAAGGGCTTTATGTTATCAGTGGAACGCATTAGTAGATTTGCCAGAAAACCACTACTAATATTTGATCAAATAATCTGATGGAAAAACAGGGGGGAGAGAAAGAAACCAAAAGAGCGATAGATGCAGCTGTCTCTGCAGTCTTTTCTGCTGCCATTGGTTACATGAATGTCTGATCAGAAGTAGCCAGCGGGGAAGTCAAAAGAGTCTGCCATGTCTGACACTTACCACTGAGGCTGATCCTAATGACTAACACACACACACACACACACACACACACACACACACACACACACACACACATACAAACCCTACTCTTCTTGCCAAACAAACAGCTATTGACAGAAGAATAAAGCGATGGCCCCCCTTGAGCAGAAGCCCAGCATCTCCGTGCCCCTCAAACAGCAGGGTTAAAAACACTCCCTGTAGGAGTTGCTAAACAGACACACACACACACACACACACACACACACACTTTCATATTTATCCGTTTGTGAGTATGCTTTAATAGTTCTCAATCAGGCTCTGCTTTGCCCACTTTGTCAATATGCTCTTTATCTTTCTGTCTGGTTTCCTGTTTCTTGTATTATGGATACGTGTTGTCGCCACAGGACACTCCTACAAATTTCCCACTTTACATCCATATTCAAATTCCCCCGTCCACCACTTTTAGCCGCTCTTTACTTCACACTGGCTTCCGATCCGACGCAAAGTCAATGACTTCCCACATAAAACATAAATACAGAAAGAGACCCCCATGGCCCGACAACGAGGGGCCCCACACTCTCTTTGTATAAATCAAACAACTCTAAACTCCCAAGAAAGCCGGGGCCCTGAGAAAGAGCCCCACCCCCGAGTGCCTATGGAATGATATCCGATCCAGAGGGCCGGGGTGATGCAGCGGGCTCTGGGAGGTGCACCCCCTTTTAGTTTGTCTCTTGCGGCCCCCCATGTGAAGCCGATTGTACCCCTCGGGTCTAATTGGGAATTCCCTGAGCACGGGGCGGCTGATGAGAGCATGATGGAGGGGGAAGTTTTACTCCGGCCCTCCAAGGAAAACACAGCGAGGATGTGGATGTGCACCGCGGGCCATCGCAAACTGGAACGGTGACAGAACGGAGCGAAAATAAATAACAATGCCTGTGTGTGTGTGTGTGTTTCGGAGAACAGAGGGGGGGGGGGGGGAGCAAAAGAGTGGGGTGGCAATTTATTTATCAGGAGGGGCATTATAAGCAAGGAGGACAAACAGTGTGTGCCTGGAAAGAAGAAATAAAATGCATCAACTGTGAGCAAGTGGAGATTTTAGGGGCAAGTCTCTAGAGAATGAATGTTAGCTGGGAATGTTAGTAAGTTTTAAAAAAATGACACCCAGGGACAAAAAAGGCAAGATGATCTGAAGAGAGGGAGAGAGAGCAAACAACATCCCCCCTAGCGCACGCGCACACACAAACACACACACACAAACTCAGGACATCGGGGTGTAAGGGGTTATTACAGGCACTGTGCGTGGAAGCAAGTCGAGCATCTATCATGTAGCTCACGGGATTTTAAGGCCAAAAAGGCACATCATCATGGCACACCAATCCCTCCTCACTTCTCTCTTCCTCTTACACGCATACATTGACGTATCTCCATATGGGAACATTTACCTGCCCATGACCACAAATATGTGTTGTGCTTCCTATCAAGCAATATCAGATATCAAAGAATCCACAGCCATGTGATCTTTCTGTTTTAATTATTTCCCTCCTTTCCATGTCTCTTACAGAACACAAAATTGTAGATGAGAAAGTCTGAGCACTTAAAAAGAGGGAAAAGTAAATAAGATTTTAATGAGAGAGAGAAAGAGAGAGAAAGAGAGAGAGAGAGCATAAAAAGAGTAAATGGCAGAGACTGGCAGAGGGGGGAAATTAAAGAGTGTGAGATGCCTCTGTTGGAAGCAGGACGACAGAAAGACTGAGGAGGGAGTGAAGAACTATTTGGCATAACAGACAATCAGACTCCAACACCGAGCGTTAAGGAGAGGCGGAGTGGGAGGATGAAGTCAGAGGGGAAGAGCCAAACGAACGGGAGGACAGGAGAGGAGGAGTGGAGAAAAAATACAGAAAATGAAGTAAAATATGATTAAAATACAGCTGCTACCTTTCCTGTTTGGGGCTGATGCATTCCAGCCGGTGTGGCAGTAGCCAAACTCTCCGGCTCCTGGCTCGGTCGGGACGCTCCCATGGTCTCTGACCCGCCCTGCAACCCCCGCCGCGCACACCGCACACATATTCATACACACACACACACACACACGCAAACTCCCTCACCCTTCTTCATCTAGTCGAGGAGCTGAGTGAATCAAAGGGGGAAATAATTCACAGCTGCGAAGGACTTCAAACAGGGAGGCCCCTCATTCCCCTCCTCACGTAATCCACGGGACCCCTCAGACCATCATAAATCAAGCTCACTGTATCAACGTCACACTGTCTTTTATTTATGAAACACCCCGTAAGTCAGGGTCCCCACACAACCGCATGGCTACAGCTACTGCTTCCCCCCCCCCAACACCCAGCTCTGGCCCACTGTCGCTGAGGTAACTGTCAGTATGTGTGATGGGGTCGGGGACAGGGCCAGTGCGGGGAGATGTGTGGACCCCCACACTCAGCACTGTGGCTATATCCGCCTGGCCTCTGTCAGCCTGCGCTTTGATCCAGCAGCCATCAACACTTCATTACTCTGTGGCCGGTCTTCCTCTCGCGGCCGCTTCACACAAATGGCCTTGTCCCCTTGCACTGCGGTGGGGGAGTTTACGTTGCATAGCATAGAGCGCTTCCTCTCGCATGCTCTCACACACACAGACACACATGCTAAAACACACACACACACACACACAAACAATCTCTTTCTTAGGGTTACACAGATGTCTGCTGACGACCCTCGCCGACCTCTGCAAAAGTGCTTGTACGAATGCTTAAAGGACCATCAAAAGTTTCCAGCTATACTAAACCGAACCAAATGACAGAAACTGAACTTTATTGTTGGCAAATGAGGCCACACTGATTCCATTAAGGCACCACGTGAGAGCAATGAAAAGGGTTGCGTCTCATGTTTTGCCTCTATTTTTGTTAAATTGTGTGCAATTTTGCCATTTTCTACTTACTTTGTGCCTCTCAGGCGTATAATTAGCAGCTCATTTATGCTTTCTCCATATTTTTCTTTTCACTTTCTATAATGTCAAGCAGTCCCTGAGCTGTCCCTAAGACCTTCTAAGAAGGACAGACCTCGTTTACTGTCAACTGTCTATTTGTGCAACAGAATATACACAAATATCACATGTAGCCATTTGTCTATCTGCTTAAGTGGGTTAGGGAATGAGGAAGTTAAGTAACAGGTCAAATGTACTGCAGACGCCTTGGGAGTTAATGAGTGAGAGGCTGAGTGACAGCTCCATTGTTTGCCTGTGTCACAAGCTGTTTAATCAGACCCATAGGGAGAATAAACAAAGGCATTTTGATTCACTCACAGATACTTACACACATCCATGCAAACAAATACTAATGTGCAAAGAATGCAGTAGTGCACATGCGCGTCCGTATAACTACCTTACTGTCTATCTATCACACACACACACACAAACACACACACCTTGTATGCTAGTCCCTTCAATCATGCCAGTCCAAAATCAGCAGTTGTTTTACGAGTGACTTTGTCAAACTGGCCTCTGGGCCAAAAGCACTGAGAAACTCATCAGAAATACTGGACACAGCTGCAGATGGAAAAAGAAAGTTGTGGGGAGGAAGACCAGAAGGAACAGGGCCACACCACACCAGCGGAGAAAAAGGGATTGTGTGGAGGGAACAAGCAGAAATGAACAAGCAAAAATGTGTGCGTTCAGACACAGCCAGTCTGAACGCACACATTTTTGTGCCATCAAAAAATGCAAACGCTATACGAATTGTGACATTTACGTTATTCGTATTTCATATCTACATTGCAACAACTCCAGAATCGTTAAACTGTGACTCAGAAGCACTGATGAAATTGGCCAAAATGTTCTGCCAGCCTGCCGTGATAAAAGAAGTGAATGAAAAAGAGAAACGATAAGAAATGTGGAGGAATCCCTTCGATGGAAAAGAAAAGGGGAGAGCCAAGATACTGGGAAAGGGGGAGTGAATATGGTGTCATTGAAAGTGCAGAAGGAGGTGGGATGGGGTTGAGGGGGGAGGAATACTGGCATGACCATCTGAATACATAAAAACTCATTAGAGAATTCTGTATGCCTTTCTCCACTGTCTGTCTGATTCCCCAACTTTGCCCCACTCGTTCTCTTTCCATCTTTCCTCTCTCACCTAATCTCTTTAATCTCCTCTCTAAATGGCTGGCAAGACTCTAATATTTACACTGTTCTCATTGACTGTGTCCCTCCCCCTGCCAAGGCGTGCTGACAACACAAAAATAACAATGTAACTGTGACCTACACACGCACAAAAGAAGTTTAGAGTGATAGTCTATGACCGTGATGGACCAAAGTGTATAAAAAGAAATGCAAAGTATAAAAGGAGGCGAAATGGAGAAATAAAAAAGAAAGGAATACATTTTAGATCTGCCCCTTTTCCCCTGGGCTAGTCCTATTTAAAGTTGCCTTTTTTTATTGCCCTGCCAGTGAACAGGACAGGCCTGTACAGTACAGGGCCTGCACAGACCCGTTCTCTTTCCTTGGGTCAAAGTATGAAAAAGGAAAAAGAGGGAAAGTAACAGAAGAGAGGGAATAAATAAATAAAGGTGCATTTGGACAAATGCATAGTGGCATGAGCTGGAAAGAAACACATCAAATGTGTTCTTTTCCCATCCTTGGCCAGCAGAAGGAAAACAAGTCAGGCCCACGGTAGACGGGCGACATTTTTAGCTTTCTAATAAATGGAGGGAGCAGCACAAACTGAACCCCTATTCAGACTAACCGCTGAGAGGACAGGCAGGGAAAAAAATAACTTGGCATCAGACAATCTTTCTCACACACAATGTGGTGAATGTCTCCTGACCGGAGCAAGCCCTGACGGATGACCTTTCTGGAGATGCGACGCCTCCTCCCCCCCCCCTCGCCCGTGGCTGGAACCACATGGAAAAATGGCCCCCGTGCAACCCTGCCCGCCACGCCTGAAGGCCCCTAACCCATCTGTGAGCTCATTTTGTCCTCAGTGTCATGAGGGGGACACGGACAAAGTTGCATAGATCAAGAAAATTCCAGGAATAGCTGAATCAAGTCTAATAGTGTCTTTTCCACAGTCGTCAATGTCTCTCCATACGTCCTGGTCACAGTGATCACAGACAGAGCTCCCATTGAGGATGATAGACACCGACTGTCTGGCAGACGGAGCGACAGACAAGCTTGCACGCAGACAGACAGACAGACGGCACGCACACACACACACACACACACACAGGGTGGCACTGTATATCGGAGCTTACCGCATTATGAATCAGCATTTTCACCATAAACCCTGTGCCCTGGATGGAGTGCCCTGTGCCCCATACGGACAATATTGTCATTGCAGCCTTACTGTCCCAACTCTTTAGACTAAAAGAGCCGTTCATTCTTTTTTTACATGTTCCTTTTACATGTTTGTGATTGGGCCTACCCCAGCTGGGATTGACATTTCATTATGCCAATTGAGTTGGATATCTACAGTATATTTTGCGCAAAGCAATGTCCCAGTGCCCATGGCCGGTTCAAGATCACAATGATTAAAGAGAGAAACAAGCGGGCGCAGGGGTAGACTCTGGAGGGGAAACACAAACACAGTCAGAGTGTTCCGGGCTTTCCTGTTTATCCAGCGGGGTTGTCTCTTACTCTTACAGAACAGAGCACATAGCTGCCATATCTCCTCACAGAGCCATGCACCGGCTCGCAGTCTCTAGTGTAAATACAGAAGAAATACGACTCGGTTCCAGCCACGGTGTCTCCTCTGATCCTGAACAGAAGGACGTGTTTTCGTGCTACCGATGCCAGCAGCCAGCCAGCCTCCGAGAACAGTGCAACCCAATTGAATCCGTCTCTCTTTGTCTCCATCACCTCATCTCCTCCGGGCGGGGACCCTGGCTTCCAGAAAAGACAAGGGCCCAAACAAACGGAGAGCGGAGGAATAGCTGGGCTGTGGCCTGTGACACTCTCAAGGTACAGGACACCACCCTCCCCCTCTCTCTCTTTTCTCTCTCTCCCTCTATCTTATAACTGGCAGGAGGAACCCTCTCCGGTCAACCCCCTCAACAGATGTCCTGGCTGAAGGTGCCAACAAGCCTGTCCTCTCTCTCTCCTTCTCTTCCTCCTTCCGGCTGTCCTGGCACAGGCGCCCTGGCCTCTGGCCAAAGAGGGGATAGAGTGATGGGGAGAGAGGGTGGTGATCGGCTGTCACGGAAGGAGAGAGGAGGGGGCAGTGAAGGTATTTGGGTTCTGGCCAAGGAGGCTCAGAGGAGAGGGGTATATCGAAACCAAGAGGAGGTCAAGAGGAGAGAGGGAGTAAGGCAGGTAAGGAGCGTGAAGAAAGGCAGGCTAACCCAACCTTGCCTCGCATATGATTTAATCACCTGGTGTGAGGGAAAGTGGTGGAGATATGTGTGTGTGTGTGGAAGTGGCTTTCTATGATAAAAACAAAATTGTGTGTCTAACCTTGCAATGTAGTAATAACTGGGAGTGATTGAGGCATGCTGTTTTGGCAAATCAAGGAGCTTTCAAAATGAGCTTGTGTGTGTGTGTGTGTCATACCTTAACGGTGCGGTGGTGCTTGCGGGAGGGGTGACAGCGCATGTTGCTGGTGTTGCAGCAGCCCGTGCAGCGCTTCACCTCCACACAGGGCGGCCATATCAGGAAATTGGCAGACGTGGGATCCACCTGGCTCCTGGGGATCTCGTAGATCACCGTCCGCGTCTTACACGCCGCCGGGACCGCCTCCTCCACTGGAAGAGAGAAGGGAAAGAATGAGAGGAGTCCAGTTAATGTATCTGGTCTGTTGACGGTGACACATTTTTTCTGAACGCGAGCGTGTGCCGATGTTTGGTTGTAATCCGTCCTTTTCCCCTCCCAGCTGCTCCGTGCATTCCTTCCCCTGCTCATTATGTGATGACTCACTGGATGTGGGAGCTGCTGTTCGTCTCACCTCGAATCACACCCAACTTCCGTCAAGGCTGTTAAGAAGACAAGTTATCCAAAAAGCTGATCTCATATCAGCTAAGGAGCTTTGGGATCAAGTCGGTCAGACAGAAAGAGCCTCTCCTTTGTTCAGAGGCCCTCACTGGGGTTAATGCAGCGTGACTAGGCCAGAAAACCTTTATGTCCGCCGCTGGGGAATCTTATAACGGCCTTTGACCCTGTTGGCCATAGTGAAAAGAGGAAGGCAGTAAGCATTCATTTCATATGTAATGCTCTGACAGGCACTTAAAACTGAAGACATGACAGAGAGTGTACAGTAAGATACCATTATGTCGTAAAGATGATATGTGTTTCATGGACAGAACGTAAGGGCTTTTGTGGACGGCTGCCAGAATGCTATACTATATCATACACTTATGATACGGCGCACATACATGAAATTCTACCGGGCCACTTTAGCCCGCGTTGATTTAAACGCAGCGCCGCTGAGGGGACCTGAAGAACACACAGCCAGTCTGAACGCACACATCGCCATCACAACATGGTATTCTCAAACGCCTTGATCAGATATTGTACCGCGTGGCGTTTTATGAAGAAATCTGACTGAGAGCCCGGGCGAGCTGCAACTTGAGAACCTGAATGCCTGGAATTTCCACGCTCAAGGATATATTGCTCTCCTGACACGTGTGTCTTAGATCTAGCAAGCCTCTTGGCCAATTAAAAGGTTTTCATGTCAGACGTCCTCGTCAACCCCACACACCACTCGCGTCTCTCATGACTCCTTGATTACGATAAAACATTAGGTGGATGTCTTCATTAAGGGTAATCTTTATGCACAAAAATATATCTGTATAAAAGCCAATAAACATCAGCTTTGTTTGAAAATGTATGTAAAATGATCAGATTCATTTCCAGGGAACTCATACAGTGTATCATGGGGAGTATTTAATATACATTGGTTATGTTTAGTGCACTGTGACACTGTGTCATAAGTTAAGCCAAGTTGTAATGTATATATACAGTATCAAATGTAAACGTGATGCCACTTCTGAGCTGCATTGTAAAGCATGCGGTATCCATTGAGTCTTACCGATGCTCCTCTTGCGCCGGCTGTGCAGCTGGGAGCTCTTCAGGTCGTTGTAGTAGCCATGATGACGGGAGAAGTTCTTGTGGTGGTTGTGGTGCTGCTTGTGGTGTTTGGGCGCCTCGATGACATCGTTTCCCGTACCTCGTCAAAACAGAAGGCAGCCATGTTAATAATGTAACAGTGAACAAGCAAAACGCAAAAAGGCTTTCTCTCAACCAATAAACCCACTGTGAGTCCAATGTGCGCCACTGAAGCTTTAACAGTGTAGAATGAGTGTGGTGGGTGGCTTGCTATAGTCCTCATGTGAAGGCTGCATGCCATCCACTATTGATGTTTTATATACCCACTGCACAACAAAAACATGTGGTGGTTAGTCACTGGAGCATAATGAGATGGTAACTTCCCACTGGCTTCTTGATTCACTGAAGGGCTAAGGGTTGCCTTGAAGGTGCTGGCAGGCGCTCAGGCACTGCTGATGATACTAATTGAGGTAAACATTCCAGAGTACAGAGTATATATAGGCAGGAGGCACTGTTTTACGCAGACCTCTGTGTAATTGCAAAGCTTTGTGTGTCAGCCTCACTCACTCATTAGGCCGAATCTAAAGGCAGGTGAGTCAGAACGCTCCCTCAAAAACAACCAGCTCTCAGAAACACATGGGGGACTTAAGTGGTCATTTGACAGGTGGTGCTCAGCCGCCATTATCCCTGCACATAATTAGTGGTTTTGTGTCTCTCATTTACCTGAACATATTTGCTTTTTCAATCATTCGGTGGCTTGGAAAAGTACACGTTTAGTTTTTCTGCAGTGGTCGCTTTTCTTAAAAACTCCCCAACTCCAGTCTAATATAGCCAGCTCAGCTTGTTCACAGTCATGGTCATCTGATAAAGCTGGCTTGTTTTGGTCCCCGCCCAGAATATGAGGTGGATTACAGAAGAGTGCCAGAGCAGCAATAAAACGATAAAGCCTTGCTCGCAGGATCCTGCCCTCTCTCAAAGAGCAGAGTCTGAGAGTGTTTGCTAAGTGGGCTAATACACTCCTGCGCTTGTACACTTGACAAAAAACACACAAGTCATGACTACACAAACCCCTCTCATTATCCTCCATAACATGCTAAAACCCAATGTACACCTGCACAACAAAGCTTAGCCACAGGCACACACATTCCTCTCATCCAGCTCCTTTGTGCTCCCACTAGAATCATCTGAAGGGATTTCCTCTACCTATATACACGGTCCACCTCAAGGGATTGGTTGTTTATTTGCTTTCGGGTGCCTACCTTTTTCCAGGTTTGCCCCTCAGTGAGAGCGCAGGGAATTTCCTTCTAGCCTGTCGTGCAGTCAGTCAGACTGCCAGTGACCCTGAACCAAAGGTTCCAGAGAAAGGAAGCGTTGACTGCAGCTGAGGCCTGGAGTTAAGCAGAGGGCCGAGCTATCAGAACTGCATACAGGGACAAACATGAGCATACTCTACATGTGTCGCATGACCTTTACCTGGAAACACACTCCTACACTGTCTGCACTGGTCAGGTGGGCTCATTGTGACAGCGGGGAGGATTTTCCTACCTAACAGCCTTTTAACACTGCGGGTCACTGACAGAACTCCCACTGTGCCTCCTACTCACTCTACCATACCTATCCCTCTGTTCATCTCCCCCTGTCAGGACAGGACGGGAGCCAGGGAGGGCCAGCATCACACCAGTGGCCACCCGGAGACAGTTTGTGTCAGAGCTGACAGGAGAAAGGGGAGTGAGGGCATAGAGAAGCCCTTTATGGACTGAAGAGTCCTCTTTTCAGCACAATAAAAGGACCATTCTGTTGGGTTTTTTCTGAGGTAAGAAGAGAGAAATAAAGAGAGGCCGGATAAGAAAGGGTGTTACAGAGAGAGGTGGAGGCCGCGGAAAACTAGAGTGAGGGGTTCTGCTCCTCTGTCGGTTCCAGGTGACTAATAAGGAATAGCACGCCCGGAGGGCCGTCAAACTTAGACAAGAGAAAAGAGGACAGGAGACAGGAGACAGTCTCTTGCCATGAATCAGGCTTTCATGACTCGCAAATTACTCCCTCCATTAGCTAGGGCCTCTGCTCCCCTCCCTTTACTCCTCCTCCTCTCTTTCTTTCTCTCAATATTTGCACACGTAGCCAACATGTTGTTGACTTGTTAGTGTCTCCATAATTCTCCCTCTCTATATCTCCTCCTTGTTTCTCCATTGTCGACAGTTACGTGGCTGATTGACAAAGTCTTAGTTAAGGTCAAATGGGCAAAATGTTCTCCCCGTGGGCGTTAAAGCAGGTAGGAACCACACTACGTTTGGTTCTTGAGTGCTCTGTACATTCAGAGGAAGTGCTGCCAACTGTACTCACTGCCAGATCGTCAGAAACATAGCAGATTTCACAACAACCTGCAGCCTCTCTGAGTGAAGTATAGCAGGAATCCAAGCTCCAGAATCCTCCTGCTCCCTCCTCCACCTCTGTCCCATGTTTAAGAGTCAGGTTCCTTTTTCTGTCAAAGTCCTTCAGTGGGAGAGATAAGAGCAGGCAGGCCGGGGGGGGGGCGCCTATGGAGGGAGGGAGGAGAGGAGCACCTCAGGGGCCAGACAGTCATCTGCAGACTGCAGCAGGGTCATCTCCTCTGTCAGTCAGAGCTGAAGACACCATCCACCAGGATGAGTGCACATAGACGGTCAAAAACAAATACAAGCCCTGCAGGCCGTACCGGTGTTTCCTGACACATACAGGCCGACTCTGGTTCCTCCAGTGAAAGAGATCTCAAAACATGACAACCAAGTGCTACACAGGGTGAAAGTCAACACCACAAACATAAGAGCTATCTAGATCAATGTGTGCCAAAACAAAAATAATGAAGGATTTCCTGAATGTGCCCTTCAACAGGCAGCATTAGCCATTGGATCTTCCAGGTGCGACTGTGTAAAGATTTAAATAAACACGTCATATTAGCCCTTCCGTTCCCCTTCCCTTGTTGTAAACCTATGCCATGTATTACTGTCCCTGCCATCCGCAACAAAAGCTCTGAAAATACCCCTCTGGCTGGCGTCAAAGGTCTTTTAATGGGCTGGCCTGGCCCACGAAGCTGGCTCACAGACAGAGTTATGCCCTCGTAATAATAATCAGCCTACTACTGTTACCCTGCAAAACATTCCTCTGTTTGAAGACAGACATGTTAATTCAATTATATACACCTCTTCGCATGCTAGAGGCCATCCAGGGATCTATTCTGGGCTCCATGAAAGTGAGGTGATCACCGTTGTTAATTGCCGGTTGGTTTGATTGTGAATTAATAAAAGAAACACACTAATGATTTGGGACTATTAGTCTTAATTGCTAGGTCAATCAGAAAAAGCAATTGTGCGTTTATAAAACAGAATACGTGAGACTTTGGGTGAAAGAGCAGTCCTAATGTTGTTTTGCTGAGTATACGTTTTGAGGCTACTAATGAGCTATGACCGGTGAGGTAGCTTACATCATTTGGGACTGTTAAAGCAAATTTAGTAATTACCTATTTCTATCAACAAATATATAGGGGAGAGCCTTGAATTTGATAGATGGCCAGAGCCTGTGTAAACAGAGGCTCATGTGAAGGCAAACAGCTTTTTGCAGTGCACGCCTGTAACTTAATCTTTAGACAGTGTGAGACAGACGGGTCCCGCCGCCACATAAGAAGCAGCACCACCAAGAAGCTGAAGCAACCTGCCTGACCTGGCTCTGTTTACAGAGACACATATGTGCGGCAGTCTGGCTGCTTTAAAGCCTGTTTATTGCAGCAGCTGAAAGAATATGCACAAATAAATGCCTGCCAGTGAAAGTCCATCTTTGTCACATGTGTACAGTAGACGCACCTATCAGGATTGCAGCGTTATCACGCACTCCAGGGCTGCACTTGGCAGCTCCCCTGGGTGCACAGATCTCTCATAAGTTCCTTGTACAGTGCTGTAGTCATGGGCATGTCTCTAGAACTGTACTACAGGAGTCTTGCTGAATATAACTTGCAGAATGCTTTGCACTTGTTCACATAATTCACATAAACATGTGGCAGTTTTTAAAGGACCACAAGGGCTAAAGGCTTCCCAGTCATGATCATTTTAGATATGACCTTTGAATGAATTTATGTAATGGTTATTTGGCTCAATCCTTAAGCCCTCGTTGTGCCTATCTTTGAAGGTGTTCCCACAATAGAGTATACTTGTTATAGCTAATAAACGCACACTGGTGATGTAATCATGGCGCAGCATTTTTTTTAATACCAACCTTTACTACGCGTTGTTACATCGACATAAGAGCAGTGTCACAACATCGAGGGCATCAGGTTTAAAAATAACTCGGGTCTGTTGATAGAAGTAACAAGAGGCTGAATTTACCTACGGAGTCAATGTCCAGTAACCGCTGGAGGTCGCTGATGCTGTGGATTTCACTGTGGGACAGTCTGTCTATCAGCTCCTGGGGAAACTCCACTTCCTTTAGGGGGGAGGGGGGGGGCAAAGAAATCAAACATGAGATGAAGGTTAGAGTTGGGTCGGGTCAGTTGCAAAACGTCGGTGTAATTGTTGTGTCTGTATACATAAACATGCTGGGCTTAAACAACCAACAGAAACATCACTGCTGGAACCATTTTGCAACAATGTGCCAACTCAGCCAGCAGACCTGCCGCATAGTTACTTGCATACAATCTACAAAAGGTGGTGCCGAACCTCCTTGGAAACATATTAAAATAAGTTAACTTCGATGTACAAAGGAGCGAAGTTGCATTCCTTTAGGCTTTAACTTAAGTTGGCAATCAAGATCATTTACCTGCAATATATAATATGCCTGCGTATTTTTAAAGATTTCCTTTGCCTGTAGGCTACCTGTCACGTGAGACAATGCAAACAAACGCATCATACAAAATGAAATAGTATTAATATAATTAGGCTACTTAGCGCATTAATTGGATGCTAAATTAATAAATATGTTTTAATGATGACTTGGACACCTGTTAATCTAATTTGTTTTCTCAGCGGATTGTTGAAACAACAATAAAGAGTGTACAGTAGTTTGTAAAGGCATTTGGAAGTCTAATACGAATCGAGGGCAGGTTCGTCCGTGTGAACGGCAGCTCGCCACACATTGCACTTGTTGCGGTCTCACAAGCACCTCAAGCTGAGCAAACCACGCAGCCTTACAGGAACAGTGGCTATTTATATCGCGCAGAGCGGTTCCCATGAACGCGCTTAGCCCAAACCAAACCGTTTGCCCTGTTGGCTCGGGCTACAAACAGATTTGGCACAAAAGCCAAAAATAACTGCGACATGCGTCCATGTGCAGACGAACATTAACTGGCCCTCATGGAGCTGATATGCTGTAAATTCATTCTGGAAAAAGGAATTCACTTGTATACACTGTTCTTAAAATAGACCTAAGTCTAAAATATCCTTTTTATTTTCTTAGAACATACACGATGGATCGGTTATAGGTTCATTCAAATGACGAATTGCTTTAATGATGTAGTCTATGTGCTCATAATCTATCTTTCAGCCTAATTAAAGGCTTTAAATCAAAAGTTAGAGCTCTTGCTCTGTAGTTTTCTTTCTCTTGGCATCAAGCTGTGGTGTGTAGCTGTTGAAGAAATGCGCGCTCTATGGGAACTATGGCACTCTCATAGGAATCAAAGCTCGCACTACTGTGTATTTCATGGGACCATAGAGACACAGTCTATCCGGCCCAGTGGGCTACCTCTCTGGCTGTGCATAGTCCTGGTAACTTTACCTCAGAGGTGGCCAGCAGCAGGTACGTCGTCCACAGCAGGAAGTAACAAAGTGCGGCTCTCATCTCCCTTTAAATTAGATTTCACACCAAACAGGAAAACGGTGCTATTCTGTAGGAGCCGCAGAATCGCTCCTGGCCCCACAGAATCCACAACCATCCCCTCGGGGAGACAAACCGGGGTGTCAGAGCTGCCCAGCGGGCTCAGTCAGACTCCGTGCTGCACTTGCTTGTAGCTGAGGGTCTGAAAAGACTGGAAGCTCACTCGTTATTCACACTGGACCGCGTCCTCTTGAACAAGCTCTGCAACAGCTCGACATACTCCTAGCTCCTCAGGCGCGAGTGGGACAATCCTAAGAGACAAGCCCGACGCGCATTGCACTTGTCCTTCACCCTCTAACGAACAGGCTTCAAACTACAGCCCAGCTTACTGAAATGTCAAACAAGAACCGCAGCTGTTCGAGTTATAAAGAATGAAGACGCGCAAGTATGTTTTATGAAGTATTAGATAAAAAAAATAATATAATCCAAAAGTGCAGATCCTTCCAGAATATCACAATGGAGAAAGTTGTCCGTGTTGTGCTCTCCAGAGCCTGTGTTGCAGCGGTGTGCCTGTGCACAGGTCCTTGGCTGTGAGGGACTGTGAAGTGAATGGAGTCAGAGCGCCTCTGAGCCGCTGGATATAGAGAGTCAGCAGCTCCGTGCCCGTTGCGCCTCCCCTCGCGTTTCGGTGATCGTGCATCTATTCAGCGAGGGGAGCTGGTTGGCTGCATGGTGCGATGACTTAAGACTCAAGAGCATGTCCCCATCCCCCCTCAGCCCGTGTGTGTGTGTGTGTGTGTGTGTGTGTGTGTGTGTGTGTGTGTGTGTGTGTGTGTGTGTGTGTGTGTGTGTGTGTGTGTGTGTGTCTGCCCTTCTGCATAGAGCCCATTCAGAGATTCCAGCTGTAATGGATATTGACTATCACTGATGGGAAAGAATGCAAAGTGACCAATAACTGTGGGCAAACTGAGACAGAAGGGATGGGGATGCTGATGGAGATGATAACAATGACATATTCTTCTGTTCTCTTTCCTAATTGTTAACTATTAGGAACTTGATTGAAAGCAAACGAGTGGATGAGGAAATCGGTAATCCAATTCAGATTAAATCACGGTTGCTTTTATGATGTTATGAATGCAGTAGAATTAAGTATAAAAAAAACGAAAAACCATGAAGATCATTATCACAATGGGATGTTTGATGGTGACTCATAATGTCCCATGATGAGATTCTGAGGAGATGGTAACACAGGTTCTCTTTGTGCATTTGAGTTAAGGGTAGAAGACTTCAATCCTTGGTGTGTTAGTATGTCTGGGCCACTAGAATTTATAACTCCACAAAGAAATATGAAATATTAGATTACATAAGAAATATGTAAACCTGTGTGCTGTGTGTCATAAACAAAATGAAACTGTAAACATCATAACAACAAAGATGACAATAACCCAACACTGACTTCTAACACCCCTGTGAGTGTTGACATGATTTTGGGACACAGCAGGAAGCGACCAGTTTACAGCAGGTTAACAACAGGCTGGTCTTAACTTGTTGTGAGGAAGCTGGATGCTGTGCTGTGCTGGGAGGTCTGGGAGAAGAGAGCTGGAGGGGCCCTGATAAAGCAGACATACCTTACAGCAGAGGAGGCACAGACAGAGGCAGTCCTGCACACACATTACCAGCCCAGAGGTGACAATCAGCGGGGAGCCATAGGTCAGCCAACCAGGTGGTCGGCCCTCCACCTTGTCCATTCAACTGGATCACATAGCGGCAGCAAGGCCAGCCTCAGGGCGTTGTGGCTTGAAACGCTGCATGGAGACAGCACTGCAGCAGCTGGTGGAGTAATTAATGTAACTCTTTTAATAGGCCAATGAAGTTCACTTTAGGATAGCAGCAGTACTGTAAACGGAATGTTACATTTTTTTTTTAGAATGAATGTCCCGGCCCTCTGCTAAATCCATTGAGGTGACATGTTGCTCGTATTTTAAGCTGAGTTTTTTAACGTACTGCACTGTAATGATCATTCGTTCTTTAGTTGTATACACTGCATGAGTATAACGTGGTGCATATAAGTGTTATCACGTCATGACTAACACTGGCTGGTTCCTCACCCATGATGCAGCAGTCCAACAGTGTCGTCATGGTTACATCACACAGGTCAGCCTCCCCAGACTTGGCTGTGCACTCTCGCCGACATGCATGAATCATGTTTCTGGTAGGTGAACACTTTGCATGGTGCTGGGAAACTGGGGGTTAGAGGCAGAGGTGAGAGAGAGCGGGCAACACAGTAGCACAGAGTGATGAAGTGAGTGAGAGGGAAAAAGACAGCAGGTGAATCGTTGTCAACTTTCTCTTTCTTTCTTTCTTTCTTTCTTTCTTTCTTTCTTTCTTTCTTTCTTTCTTTCTTTCTTTCTTTCTTTCTTTCTTTCTTTCTTTCTTTCTTTCTTTCTTTCTTCTTTCATTTTAATGTGTCTTTGTTTTGACGATTGTTGCTTGAAGACACATTATTATTGAGAACAAAGTGGTATGTTTGAGGCACAAAACAGTGATGCATGTGTAAAAAGGAGAGGATGGAAGGGGTGGTGAGAGGAAAGGCAAACAGAGGGCAGAAAACACAGAACGAAGCGAAAAGGAGAAAATAATGATTGGACTAACATTTTTTAGGGCGAGAAGAAGAAATTAAAAATAGCACCAGCGATAACTCTCCTTTTCCTCTCTCTCCTGTTCTGTGTGAGCTATTAGGCAACATGTTTACTGGCAACTGAGGTCTGTGTACCTAACAACATTAACCCCATTAAACGGTTTTATAGATGCTGCTGCACAGTAAATCGAGCCATAAAGACGCTGCGGAGAGGACGTTCTACGAGTGAGGTGATGACTCCCGTTTCCCCCCCGAGGCCACACATAGTTGCCAGTGAGAAAAGCGTAGGGAAGGGGGGTGGAGGGGGGGGGATTCTGAAAGAATGTGGTGAATATGAGTTGCATTGCCTTTGGGGGATTGGAGTGTGGCTGTGGAGTCTGGATGAAGTCTGTCTATTTTTATCATCTATTATTTCCATGGTCAGACACAATTATAATCTATGGAGTTTTGAGTTTTGTGAGCACAAAAATACTTGAGCTGGGACACCAAGGTTTTATTTTGGGGTTGAGTGTAAGATTTGTCATTGGTCAGAATAAACTAATGGATATCGAAATTAAGAAAATAAATTCATAGAAGACCGTGTGATTGAGGTGATAGAAAGAAGGGAGGTAAAGCATGATTATGGAAATCTATTTATTCTATTTTACATACAGTGCCTGTCCTGACTTTTATTAGCCTTCCATCTACTTTGGCCTGATCTGGCTTTCAAGTAAAAAGTACTAAAATTAGTATAAAATACCAGACTTGGGTTAAATCGATAAAGGCCTCGACTTATTTCTATCATTGTCTCCGGTCTTTCACACTCCACCAACCTGATAAGAAAAATGGGGATTTAATAATGAACCTATTTGAGGACCCTCTGACGTCATTTCAAACCATCAATATGCCAACAACATTAAGGCCTCAAAAAACAAACCTCTCCTTGCTCTGCCTATATGTTCCTTTTTCTGTGACATTCTTAGTATGATACAGTCCTGACACCCATTGGATACGCTCAAAACAAAATACCTGGTATCTCAGTACAGTAAGTGTCATAACAGACACATTATTAACCACAACCCCAATCTCAACTTGATTCCAGTTCAGCTAAACTCTGACCCTGCCAAGAAAGCAACAAATCTCACACTTTGATGTGCTGGGGAATCATAAAAAGATAGCAGCACTCACAATAGAAACTCAACATACTGATAGTCGCCTATCCACGCACGAAGGGTTGTGATACCCGGCATATTTCCATTCCAATGAAACCTTGTGGCATATTTTCCACGGGGCATCCCTTTTTTCTATGACACCTCATAATGTCATAGACCTGGTGAATTGCCTTCCAACAGAGAAACAAACACATTTTATCTGTTGCCCCCCCCCCCCCCCCCCATCAAGCACCACCCAGCCATATCATGAGCAGGCATGAGTCACGGACACAAGGAGCAGATCCTTCACATACTACTGAAGTGATCTCCTCCCTCCTCCTCAGGGTAGAATTAGCCTCCACTAACTAAAGCCCGAACCAGCTCATCAGTGTCTATGATGACACAGTTGATTCCATTAGTGGCTTGTGTGATGATGTTTTTACTGTGGAGCTGCGTGTTATTTGACACGAGCTAGTGTCTTGTAATTGAGCCATTAGAAAAACAGCGGTAACATTTATGGTAAGGTTACTCATACACACGCACACACACACAGAGGGGTAAGTAATTCAGGTGAAATTTCCCAGGAGCAAAGGTACATTCCAGAGGCTGGTAGCGATATAGATTGGACTTGGAAATTATCCAGAGCAGAGGGCATTTCCAGGACAACCTCTACACACATAAACAAGCAGCTGTACAGCACACACTCACTCACACACTCAAATAGAGGCCAGACGCACACACACACACACACACACACACACACACACACACACACACACAAACTCACACACTCACACACATACACACTGAGAAAGACTCAAACGCACACTCTTACTGCTTGTTCACCTGAATCTTGAGTGCAGGAGCCATACTTACAACTGATCCTGGACGCAGCTGCTCTTTTATAGGGACGATTACTGGCAGCCATTTATAGGCCTTCATCTCTCCGCCATGCATAGCAACCTGAATGAAGTGGTCTGTGGGGCCTCCCCGCACCCCTCTGGACCCCCTTTTTCCTTTAAGGCCCCATAGGTGTGTGTAGGCATTCAGGCGGCACAATGCACCAACTGCTCTTTGCGTAGTCCAGTCCACCTCTGGGATCACAAATTACGCCACATGCACACATAAATGCACAAAGCTGGTGGTACAAGGTATATGGGAGGCAGAGTTCCAGCTGCAACCCATTACACATTACAGCAGCACAGTCCAGTTGTTAAGGGACCGCGGCATCCTCGCCGTGTGATCTGCAGATCTGTCAGGCTGCGGTCTGCTCTTGTCATAACTCTGCCTTGACTTTTTTCTCTGTGTGCTCGCCCAATGAAAGCCATCCTCAGAGAGCTGGAAATAGGTGTTCGGTGTGAAGCATAGATAACACAGAAGAGAGAAATTACTGGGAACACCCTGGAAGAAAGACAAAAAGAGTGTGTGTGTGTTTGTTTGCACATTTGTGTGTTTTTGCACCTTCCTTTAGAGGGTAAGCATCCAAATCCGGTGGTTTTGAGGGTTTGATTCACTTTCAGATGAACTTCTGACTCTAACAATATTGGGGGAAAAAAGCGGCAAACAAAAAGCCTCAGCTCCAGGTGTGTGAAGGGAAACCCCATTCACAGGCACACATTCAGACCTGTAGCTCAAGTATCAACACACATGCATACTCTAAAACACTCACACGCCAACAATGTATATGTGGAAATCTACACTGAATGGTGAAACCCTATGCACTAACACTTACACACCCTCGCTCTCTCTTGTGCATTCACTCATTTTCACGAATGGACAGACAGACAGTCAGACAGACAGACAGACAGACAAACAGACAGACAGACAGTCAGACAGACAGACAGACAGACAGACAGACAGACAGACAGACAGACGTGGAGCAATTCAGACACAAGCCCTTACATGCTCAGTTCCCTAACTGTTCCCCCCGTCCCAGCTCCCTTTCCCCTTAAAACACTGCCTCTTTATTCTCTACGTACAAAAAAAAAACACTCTCTCTTTCTGTGCACACATACACACACTCACACAGAAAAAACAGGGGACTTCCAGCCACTGAGAAATAACAGCGTAATTGCCGGTGCTCTGTTGTCTATCAAGACCTGACCTTTTCAACATGTGTGTACCGTGTTGGGAGCAGTGGGAACCGGCGAGGAGGAAGACAAGGGTCTCCCCGGCTCTGTGGTGGTCTGACCCAAAGCAACCCCTCCTCTCTCCACTAAGACTCCCCCCCCCCCCAAAAAAAAAACTCCGGGAACTCCCACTGCGTCCCCGCGTCCTACAGTTTCAGAGGCAAGGAGGGCAGAACACCGCTTACCCACAAATCAGACTCTTGGCCAGGGGGACATCAAAAGCCCAACAGGACGACGTGGAAAGGACAGGGGGAGACAGAGCTGCCCTGTGTCTCACCACGGTCCCAGAGGGAAGGAGGGAAAATTTGGAGCCCAGACATTATAGTGGCACAAATGTAAGCTTTCTATTGGTGCCAGTGGGAAAATAGCTGACGAGTATTGCCTTACATGAATCTGGCCTTGAGAGGAGGACATTGAAGAGCGAAACATATACAGGGGCACACTCATAATAAACATATGAGAGTTTATAGGATTATGCATCAATGGTAAGCGGAAAGAAATGGCTTTCAGAGAAAAAAGTCATCCAAACAAATAGCGAGAAACTAATATCAAGAGTGAAGAAGTTGACACGGGGTCCATGAGAGAGCCTTATGTCCAAACTCATTAAAGAAATACATATCATAAGCAAAATGGATCACTCAACTCACAGGCCAAATGACAAGAATTTTCTTTTTATGCGTGATCAGAGGGGCCACACAAAGCTGTCCTCAGAAATGTATTAGGAGCCTATAAGCCCATAATTACACCAATTGGCATGTCAGATGGGGCTTTCACTTCATTATATTACCCTTCCTTCTCTCCTTGTCTTTCACTAGCAATAGGTCCGCCCCATAGATAGGGTCCATGAGGCTCATGGTGGCCATCATGATGGTGGTGGTGGTTGTGTGCATGCGGGAGGGGGCAGGGGTTCCGTATCAGGGGGATTAAAGAGAGAGATTTCTGTGCTTGACTTGAGCGATGTTAGCTATCGATGACAGATGAGCAGGAAAGAAGGAGATGTGGATTGAAGAAGGGGGTTAGGAAGGCAGTGAGGAAAACAGGGAAGGGTTTAAAGGAAAAGATGCCACTAAAATAAAACCCTTGGATTAAAGCGTGATTAGGACCAGTCAAGGAATCCACTTTGGTGCACCTGGTTACTCATTGCTTTACCATGTGCCATCAGCCCCAGGGCCCAATACTGCTTGAGGTATACTATGACATAGAGCAGGGCCCTGAATTCTGTTTGAGATTTTTTCCTAAATGCTGCACCATTCCTACAGCAGCCACACCTAACTGAGCCATGAAAGCACTTAACCTCCAGGAGAGAAGCCCTACCGAGTTTATGGGCCAGTACCGTGATGCTGATTCGCACGCATCATGGTAACGATTAACAGTGTTTTATGTGAGCCCCCCTACCCCAACAAGCTTCCACTAGCTCCTCTGGAAGCAGCACTATAGCAGCTTTTAAAAAATAATTACAGCGGGCTTTCTTTTTATTGTTGTTGTTATTGTTGGGGGCTATAAAGACAACAATACCAGATCCAGATCCAGCACTGAGGCATCTACGTATGTCAGCAAGTAAGAAGGAGAGAGAGAGAAAATTTAAAAACAAGAAGAAAGGATGGAGTTAACAAGCCCTCCTTCCTCTCTTCCTGATATGCCCATTATCAGATTAATCAAGAGTAAAACGTCACAAAAAAGGGAAACATTGCAGTTGGAACTAAACAGGAGATGTCGCAGCAGACATCACTATCTGCTGACCCTCAAAGAAGCCCAGCCCACATTTTCTTGATGGGAAACAATCTATGTCCCGTATTAAATAATGACACATTGGGCAACGCATGCATGTGTATCTGAAAATGTGTTTACACCGAGGTTTGTTGTAGTATCTAGGACTCAAATTAGAAAAACAACTTTCTTTGGGGTCACCAGGCCTTTGATGCCTGGCCACACTGCCATCATGGTCTGCAGACCAGAACCATAATACCGCCTCTCCTCCTCCTCTCCTAGGACTCAAGATGAAGTGTCAAAATCCCAAGGCAGAGGCAGATCACAACACACTGATTATCAACAGGAAGTGGCTCCATTATGGGCTTAGAGATAGGAGAGAGTGCTCTCTGGTTACAGCACTCACTCAAATCCATACATTCCTGCATGGTTTAAGGAGAGCCGGGTCACCCCTGTGGACTCATGCTCCCCAGCCACTGCCTCAGCCCAAGGGGCATTGCTCAGGGTACAGCTGGGACATTGAAGGGATTTGGGGGTTACTTGAAGAGGCGCTGGAGGGGTCGTGGATGTCTAGGGTGGCCTGATCATCAGGAGACACTTGACAGCCGTTGCCTTGTGACTTTGCACACCTGCAGTGAGTGGCTGTGTTAAGGGGGAATGAGCTGAATCCTCTGGGATGGGGAGGCAGACTTAGTGAAGGTCTTACATCTAATAGAACCTGACAACATGTTCATTCCTGGGGCTGATGCCAAATCTCCTCCAGATATCAAGGATTCTCAATACGACCAAGTCCAATTTTAAACATCACATCTTAAAAAGCTGACAAATGATTCATGATTAGATGCTTTAAGTCCTGGAATCTTTGAACCTCTGGAACAAATCATCCCTCTGTCTCAAAGCCAAAGATCTATTAACATTATCTGACTGGGCTTTTGAGACCATTTCCTAAACGGTCCAACGGGGACTTTTTTGCTCGTTGCATTCCTTCATCTTCCTAATGTGATTAGAGAACAGAGTTTCGACTACTTTTTATGATTTGCACTCAAATCCCTAACGATTCCTCAGAGAGTCGGAGGCACTGAAGGAAAAAAAGGAACAATAGAGTCAATTGCTGCACTGCCTCCCTGAGGAGTGGAGTCAGAGTTGAAGTGAAGAGATTGATTGTGCTGGGTGGGATCAACGTGGGCAGGATATTGCAGAGTCATGTGCACGATGGAATATCTCACTCAGTGAAATGCTACTGACCGACTTCTTTCCCCCTTGAGCATGCAGAGTACCAGGAGAACATTTCAGTCCTTTGTTTGTTTGTTCTACACGTCGTTTGGAGGCGAGTCACCAAGGATCTGTTGGCTGGGAATAGCTTTGAAACTGGGGCCAAAACTGAGGCCGAGTCTGGGAGGCCTGCGTCTCAGTGTTGGTGAATGTACACATGTGAATTATTTACTTGTCGTCCAGCAGGAAATGAGGAACGATAACAAGCTTGGGAAAGAAAAGCAGAAAAACAAACAGATGCTATCTCATCCCCTTTATTTCTTTCTTGCTTTCTCTCTTTCTGCTTTCTTTTTCTCTTAGTCAGTCGGCCATGTCCTACTGCGGACACACGGCAAAAGGACGCAAACCCTTTAAAGGCAGCGACAGGAAGAGGAAATTGTATCAAAGTCAATCATTTCAGTAACTTAGAGTTGGGTCACAGAAGTTACCTTCACTAGAAAGAGGGTTGCCTTCTTAAAGAGCAATTGTGTAGATTTTACACATCTAGGCTCGTTAATAGTTGTTAGGGAGTACTACTGCCTATATGAAGAAAGTCGCGCAAAGCCTTTTGTCGCTCCAATGGGAGCTGCCCAAAATCTGATCAACTGCCTCAAGTGATGTCACATGAGTCAGTGTTGGTTAAAATTAAAAAAGAATTGCAGGTATGTGGAGTTAAAATATGTGAGTTTACCAGAGCTCTGTATAGCTCACTCCTCGTTTCAGTTTGATGAAAGCGACTTGAGGCTAACATTAGCTGGTACTGGCATGACAAACTCTAATCCCAGTGAAGTTGCATTGTGGGTAGTGCCGTTGCAAGGTTTTGACCAGGAAGAATAATGTGTGGAATGACTAACACAATATCTCTGGTTCTGCTGCATTAATTTTGATAAATTTTTCAGTTTATCTGTTCTGACAATGTTATTTGAGTGCTGTGCTACTTTGGTATACTCTTTTAGGGAACTTTTTGTTTTTCTCTAATGCACCATAACTGACCAGTTATTCTGTCATCACAAATTTAGCTGCTGCAGTTTAACTCAGCCGGACCTTGTGATGATCTCCTGACCCAATTTTTGACCCTCTTTCTCCCCCTGACCCCGGCTCGACACCCCCCTCTCATCCCCTAACCTTTCAATCCCATCAGCCTCACTATTGCTCAATCACCTGTGACTGGGCCCGGGCGCTCACCTTTGACCTTAGGTCACCCTAAGAGCTGAGAATCACAGCGGCAGGAGTGGAGGACCAGACGGTGGTGAGATGGACCCCGGACCGAGAGCTTGGGCCCAGCCAGGCTGAACTCTGGAAGAGTCAAGTCGCCACACCCAATATATCTGGATGAGGAAAGAGCTGCGTATCAAAGCCTTTGGTCATTAGTGCAGGCGGTTGGGGGTGGATTTACTTTCCATCAGGGTGTGTGGGGATCATGGAGGAGGGAGAATCAATGGAGGTTGCAGCCTAGTGTTGGCAGGCATTTTAATTAGCTTGGATCTCACCAGACAAGGGGATATAGTAGGGAGCAGAGATGGTGGCGGCTATGGGAACACAGAAAGCAGAAGAAGACAGGAAACAAAAGAGAGAGAATCAGAGAGAAAGAGAGAGAGAGAGAGGGGCTGAGGGTCGCACGCCCATGCACTACGCTCGTGCCAGATCTAAATATGCAGCACCAAATAAAACATTCTCTCATGAGACCATGGGTGGCTGTGTCTGGTTATGGGATGCAACAAATACTCATGCTAGCAATGCACACACACACACACACACACACACACACAAAATAACTCCCAGCCATCTTATCTTGTAAAATTTGTTGGCAATTGTTATATAAAACTTGGAATTCGGGGGGGATGCACATTAGAAGTCATCCTGTAAATGAGGAGGGAAAACGTTCCCATGCCGGGGGGAAATTCTTGAAAAATTTATCTCAGTGGTTCTCAGTGGGTTTGACACTACTCGGGAGTCCACTTAAAACCAGCATTCCTCATCCTCTTCTTGCACGTTCATTGCCTCCTCCATCCACGTCTTTATCATCTGTCTCTTTTCTGCCTCCTCTCTCTACACCAACTCACCGAATTTGGCCTCTTTGTTTGTTTGGGCAATTCAACGCACAGGAGTCTCACAAGCAAACATACTCCACTGTGGGAGTAGCTGGGAGTTTTAGTACAGTCAAGCTGTTGGAGGTAGAGTAGGCCTCCTGCTGCTCATTAACTACTTCTGTTTCACGCTGAATTTGAGTCAAGGGCCTGAGACTCAACCGGTGAGAGGGATATCCCAGGGAAAGCAGGTCTGACATCATTTGATGAGGAATGAGCTAGCTGTGAACAAAACGTGGAAAGAATGTGTCTCATAAGTACAACTACAAAAAGATGTTAAACAATTTTGTAAAAAAAATCACATAATTGTATTGGTAAAGAGTATAGCCTTAAGCATTGTCTATCACAGAACGTAAGACCAAAGAGGTCCAAAAAGGTTGAGTGGCGTCTCTAAGTGATCTGCAGCGATATAGTTATTGAAACTGTAACAAAAATGTATGGATATGGAAGAGAAAATAAAAGAGAGTTTATTAGAATGATAATTCCTTGAGATGAATAAGTAATTTCTTTTAAAAAATCCTTTCTAATTGTGTGTTGTTGACCTTGGCACAGTGCCATGGTATCAAAGTTTCAAAGTACTGCTCATGGGACATTGCCAAGTTTTGTCCTAAACCAGCCCACCCAGGATGGCCCTGCCAATTCAGGTGGTCCGGACGGACACAAAGACACACACACACACAGGTCAGCTCAGGTTGAGTTTTCATTGGGTTGTTACCAGCGTTACCAAAAAGTTTTCTTTGGCAGGGAAAAACATAGTGGTTATTTAAGGTCCACTTAGCAGCTAAGTGTAAGTGGGGTCAATGCATCAACACAAACTCCATCCACTGATGACGCTCAGTTGTCATGAAGATGGATCTGTTGACATGGAGGTCAGCACCTGTTATGACTGCATCCAAAGCACTTCTAGGGTGTCTTTTGTTGGACTAAAAGTGAAGCCTGAAAGTTCTTTATTGTATGTTTAGGAAGATGTGCAACTGTAACATCTGCTGCTGCTCCTCTTTAAAAAAGCTAAAGCAACAGGTAAGATGAAATTCCGATCCACAAAATCATATAGTGGTGTAAAATGATGAAAGAGGAGTCATGTGCATATAAAGCCTTTCATTCTGATCTATTAGTCATGGTAAACTGTCATTAGAGGTCACATGTTTCAAACTCCAGAGCCTTGCAGATGGAGTAGCACTGGGGCGGCAGTGGCGAAGTGGGTAGGGAGATTGCCTCTGGAGTGCAGGGTCGGATGTTCGATTCCCCGCCCACATGTCGAAGTGTCCCTGAGCAAGACACTGAACCCCAAATTGCTCCCGATGGTTCAGAAAGCGCCTTGCATGGCAGCTACTGCCATCGGTGTTTGAGTGTGTGTATAAAATGTGTTAAGATTTGTGAAGCGCCTTGTGACCCTGGTCTGTGAAGGGCGCTCTATAAATAAAAGCTTACTTACTTACTCACTAAGCTACACAACCCAAACTTGTGTGTTTGTGAATTCACGTGTGTAAGTGTCTATTGTCAAAGTGATGAAGTTTTATTTGTGTGTGTACTAAACTCAATGTTGGCAAGTTGGGGGCACATTCCTTTGTTCATTTAGATGAAGAGGAATGTGTCAAAGCTGTAGAGGATTTAAACCACTGTGAGGTAAACCATGTTGGGAGGAGCTCTGAGGCATTCTGACAGACTGACTGACACTTGACTTAATGTGAGAAGGATGGAGAGCAGAGGAGAGGGAAGGGAACCAGGTGGGCTGCAGGGAACCTGTAGGAGGAAATGTAAAGAGGACGGTTGGCACTTCATAGAGAGAAGAGGGAGTTTAACAAAACATTTTTTTTTTTTTATAAGCCAATCCACAGAAGGCACATCGACATTTTTTTCATCACATATCCCTCCTCTCAAGTTACCACACTTCAGAGAGGGTCAGAGCGCAGGGTCAGCCATAGTACAGCAGATTGGGGTTAGGTGTCTTGCTCAAGGACACAATGGTAGAGCTGGTGGGCACCGTAGATGTAATACCAGCGACCACTAGTTTTAAACTAACACCCTCCTGTCCGGCTCCGGGGATCCAACCAGCAACCTCATGGTTACTGGTTGGCCCCTCTATCCTCTAGTCTAGACCATCCTAGCACCCCCTGACATATAACATTTAGGGATGATAGAGTGTGGTTATTAGGAGATGATATAAAGGAAAAGAGGGAAGCCCATACAGAAGAGGAGAGGATGCCAGAAGAAGGGATAATTGGAAAGGAAAAATGTGAAAAAAAGGTCACATTCTCACACGCAAGGAAGGGCTGATTATGATTTTTAAAGAAAGGCTCAAATCAAAAAAGGATTTTAGAAGCTTATCTTTATTTGCTCAAGATGGTTTGATGGTTGAAGAAAAGATACACAGAGAAATAGAGTGAGAGACAGAAAGAGAGAGAATACAGAAAGTCCCATTGAATACAACAATCGGTTGCTGTGGGGTCAGTTGTGCAATTGTTTGACAGATTCAAGAAAAAGCAACACAAATATATATATTATACCTCTTTTTATTATATATTTATAACATAGACAAGTCAAGTCTGGAAAACATCTAAGTCAAACCCGACGTAACAAACTCTACAGTGGTGCAAAAGCTTTCACCTAAAGCGATTTTACATAGAAGAAAGATCAGCTCAAAAAAAGCATCAGGTAAGACGTGTGTGTGTGTTGAAGACTCCCATGGTCCTGAGACAGTGTAAGCACATACAGGTGGTTGTGTTTCATGTCGGTGGCTTTCAGACTGTGTGTATATGGACTTATGGGAAAATTTGGACAGAGAGGATTTATTAAGGGAAAAATAAGCAGCTCGTCAGTAATTTTGGCTGGCACACGCCACATAAGATCACATCTCAACATATCAACTGCCTCTCACAAATGATAACGGCTAATGGCAGCAAAAAGCGATATTAAAAAGAAGCACTCAAATTGAACAAAACAAGCCAAGAATGTATCATTCTTCATAACTCTACTGCTACATTTTAGGGAAACAGAGATCTGTATAGTGCAGGACTCATTTGAACTAGGAATGGCACCACACACACACACCCAGAAATGTAAAAAAAGAAGAGGCAAACCACACACAGCCAGCGAGCAAAGAGATGTGTCCTCGATTCCTCCCGCTGTCCATAGACATGACTTTACTTCATTCTTATCTCCTGAATTCATCCTACCCTCATGAATTCATAAAAGTGCAAACACCGTTCTTTGTCAGTCTAGATAGCATGCATCATATACAGGTGACACACACACACACACTGCATTATATGACCCATTGACAGTTGAATGATACCCGTCTATGCTCTGATCTGCACACACTCCTGCATGATGTTTTTGACATAAAGCTACTATACGTGACTGCACGGATCAAAGTGCACAAGATCAAGGAAAATAAAGTAACGTGCAAAAAAAAAAGGAAGAAAAAAATAATAAAGGCAGAGAACGAGTGCCCCTGTCGTAGTGGATGTACAAACCCCATGTCCTTGACCCCCTCCCCGCATCCTCACCTCCGCCCAACCCACTGATCAAAACTCTGGTGCTGATGCTGCCCACCCCCTGCTGCTGGTGCCCGTGATATGGGGGGGGCCGAGGTGTCACACGGTGAGGGAGATGAAGCTGTTGTATCTCTGGATGTTCCTCTTGAGGATCTCCGAGCAGGGCCCCAGCACGCGCTCAAAGCGGGGCCGGTCCAGCTTCACACACTTGAGCGGGCCGCGGGCGACTACGGTGGCTGCCCTGGGACGGTTCAACAGCAGGGCGATTTCACCTGGAGGAAGAGCAGATGTGAGAGAGGACAATCAGCTGGGATGACATTGAATGGGATTCAAAGTACCACAGTGCATTTGAATCACATTTCGAGTCATCAGTAATGTAATCTAATCCTAATAACTGTTAATAAAGCAGCATTGTTGTGAGCAGCCGTTGTGATAAGTATTTCATTATTTCAAACAACAAAAGAATGCTGGGAAGAAAAACTGCATGCCAAACAACAATGAACTTTTTTTTATTTGAGTAACAGCCTTTTGAACTTCCTAGAGAGCTATATATCCACCTTTCCACTATTTACATTAATTACCGGATCTTATAGTTGATTCAAACCTTTTTGTGACAAAAAATGTGTTGAAATTCACAATAATGAAGAAGTGTTTGAATATTAAGACACAATACTAATTCTACATCTCAGTGCAGTTTAAGAATCTTTCTCCGTGACATGCCAGAGTTTTTGCTTTTTGTGTTTCTTTGTGCATAATTTACAATGATTAATAATAAATAACGGGTTTACTATGAACCAGATAATTTTTTTTTTTTTGGCATTTTTATGCTTTATTGATAGTGTGGAGACAGAGGTCAAATGGGGCAGAGAGGGGAGTGACATGCAGAGAACGACCGCGGGCTGGAATCAAACCCGGGTCCGCTGCTGGCCGAGGCCCATGGGGGGGACGCCCTACCAACTGAGCTAAGGGCGCCCCAACCAGATACAGTTTTGAATAGTTTTTTTTGGTGTGTTGCGTCAAACTGGTAAAGGCAAAGGCTTCACTGGCCAATAGCGACTCACCAAAGTAGTCAGATGGTCCAAGGCGTCCGACCTCCACATACTCCTCATTGTCAGACCTGCGCTGCAGAACAGAGGCTATCCCCTGGAGACAGGGGAGAAAACAGGACAGAGAGGAGAGGGAGAGAAAGAACAAGAGGAGGGGGGGATGTTTGGTGAAGAAGGGAAAAAGGAGAAAAAATAGGAAAAGTTATTTGGCAAGGGTCTGAAAACCATCAGGGGGATTAAGCCGAGGAGAAATTCCTTTGCTTCATAAGGACACAGGTGCACAGGATTTAGCCCACTTTTCTGTGGGACACTTAGGAGCAGCAACACAAAAAAAAAACCCCAACGTACTCAGATATTCCAGCGGGGGTACGTAAAACAAATTGTAATTGGTTCTGCTTTATGTCCTCCAGAGTGTAATAAATACAAACATCCAAGCCTGTCAGAGGCTGAAACCCATTCCCTCAGTGTCTCCATCACATAATCCATTCATCATCATTCATCCACAAAATGGAAACAACCGCATTGTCCAAGACGGATGGAGCTCCAACTTGTCCTTAAATGACCCCCACCGCACAAACACACACTTTCATGTACACAACCCAACACTTGCTAACCCTTGTGGTTCTATTGTGCATTCGCAAAACACATGTAGCCAGGCAACGATAAGGAGGAGCACGGACACAGATGGGTGCAGACACACACACACACACACACATACACACATACAGTGAGAAAATCAACAGCTGACATCTTCTGGACGGACTTGCTGGACACTATGACCAAACCACGCTACGCATATTACCGTCACCCCCGCTGGTTGTTGTGTGTGAGTGAACGTGTGAGTCATCTCAAAAGTAGAACGGAGGAAATCTTAGTTCCGTTCCTGCTGCCCAACAGATGATCCCAGTTCAGATGGTATCATGCAGCTGTTGACACAATGGGTAAGTGTCAATGAGCATATGTTTGAATATTTGTCTGTGCAAAAGAGCTGCCACCGAGATTTTGCCGTGGTACTCTAAGCCCTACACATCATATGCCTACATGAACAAGCCAAACACTTGACTTCACATCATCTTAAAAGCATGGCTGTTGTTGTGTGTAATGATGGAGCTAAGCCTGGCATGCATAGAGTATGTGTTTTTATTGTTGATGTCTAGATATGTACATGCATTCGAGTTCAGCTGTAAATTAGAGGCTGGTTAAAAGAACATCAGTAGGGGAGCTTTCCCAGTGTGACTTGAACCGTGTTGTAAAACAAACTTGATCGTTCCAGCGCTCTCTAATCCTTCTCTGCCCTCTCTGCTGACCAGGCTAATAATGCTAAATATGAATATAATGGACTTTAATGAGACCTTCAAATGTGCCAGCTCTTCACTGCAGGCACACAAAGGTGGGACTGTATTTCAGTGAAAGGGATACGTGTGTGACTTGATTTGAGTTTGAGCTTGAAGTGAACTGTGGATAAGTGGGCAATACTGCATGTGAGTGGTGACTTCCAAGATCATATATAAGCTAAACTGTGCCGTGGTGCCATGACCACCACACACAAGCGATAAGGCAGCTGTGGAGTGGGGCTCCACTCGACACTGGAAAAGAGGGAAAGGGACACTATAGCTGGCTATGGCTAAAGGTGTTGGGGACTGACATGACACATGACACACTTTTTTTATTTTTCATATGTGGCTTGGGTTTTTTCCAGCACATTCTAAACCTATACAACATTTTTAAAATGTAGTACTGCACCTCAAATTAAGCTCAGATAAGCTGTCTTATGACATTCATTTTTTTCTTATGCAACAGTGCACTTTCAGTTGGATTTTCTTAGAAATATATTCAAGGAATATTTGCACAGTATATAGAGCTATTCAGTGGTGAATGATATTTTGGATATGTTTATTTTTGTGTGTGGGTTTTAGTAGGTTTCAGCTGAATTTGAAAGGGGATGATGAGGTTTTACAGCCCAAAATCACGATCACTCAGCTACTGCATGAGAACCTTTTGATTAAACAGACTAATGAAAGATTATCCAGTCTGGGGAGATGAACTGATCACCCAGGACACTTATCTGAACTGCCCGGAGCACGAGGGTTGCAGGCTGGGGTTACTTGCTGTGTCTGCTGCTCTGGGTCCTAATGCTGCTCCAGGCTGTTGCATATGTCTCCATTGGATGTATTTGCTGCAGTCTACCGGACTGTTTTTTCCTTCATGCTGTGTTCAAATTGTGGTTTAAAATGCCATACTGTATGAAATGCAAAGCCTTACTGGTCAGCAAGGCCGCATTTAAAGTTGTAGCTGCTGCTAAACAGACTTTTTCAGCAAATATGGTCTACACACATGGAGAAAGAGACTTGTGCTGCCATGAGACTGATTCAGACACATGGCATAAATTCAATTCAGTAAAGTAAAGCATTGATTTCTATCACTCTCATTTAAGATGTGACCCTTCTTAGGATGCTTCAGTAACCTAGGAGTTAAGGTGCTGAGTCTGACCACCATATGCTGCAAGGTCAAATATGAAAGTAAGCATTCACATAAAGAAAATGAGAATGGAAACTCTAGTACAGAAAGTTATCCATGATGGTTGAGTGAAGGTTTTGAATCAATTTATGATGTGACAAAAAAAGCAAAATCCCATAAAAAATGATACCATTTTGTCTGCACTACCCCACATGTTTTACTCCCCAAGCATAAACACTTCATTTTTACTGAACTCCATTTCCACACATTTGAGCGCCAAGGTGGTATGAAACAGACAGAGAGAGAGAGAGAGAGAGAGAGAGAGAGAGAGAGAGAGAGAGATGTGAATGGGAGGGAATGAGAGGGTTGACGGGGCATTGAAGCCCCTATGTTTACGACCAGTTGATTCCTCTCCTTGCCATCGGTGTCCAAACAAAGAAAGTGAGACAGTGCAGCACCGTCGAGTACAGTTAGTTCAACCGCGAGCAGCAGGCCTCATCCGGTGTGGTCCAGATAACCATCACTTACGTACTTGTACCACCCCAGGGGCAGTATACTGCTGCAGAGATATTCCTTCTATAAACATGGAAGATCCTCCTCAGCGTGCTGCCCGACACAGGCTGTGTGAAGGACAGGATAGGCAACAACAAGCTAAAGGGAAAAGGAATGGTTTGAATGAATAGCAAACGAGTCCCAGAGAGAGCGACGGTGAGAGAGGAAAAGGGTAGAGCGTCAGCCAATTTCAAAGAACAGAAGTAAGAAATCATCACTGCTAAGTGGTATTGCTGCTCGGATAACACTCTCTACAAAATGCACAGACTCACGTCAACACACACACAGATTCACGTCAACACACACACACACACACACACACACAAGTCAACATCTATGGTCAACACACACGTCAACACACACACATACACAAACACACACACATGCCACACGCAGAGTAGTGAGTTGGCCTTGTGATGACATGTCAAAGTGTAGTTGTGTCTCACATGTAGGAAGTAACAAGTGTTGGATCAACAACAGGCACAGAGAGACAGAGAGGGAGAGAGAGAGAGACAGAGAGAGAGAGAGAGACAGAGAGAGAGAGACAGAGAGACAGAGAGAGAGAGACAGAGAGGGAGAGAGAGAGAGAGAGAGAGGCACAAGCAGAGATGGAGGAAGAAAGGTGATATCCTGAGTGGCCTGTTCACGAGGGCCACCCAGCACCAGCAGCGCCTGCATCTTCTCACTCAAACGGCAACACACACACACACACACACACACACACACACACACACACACAAAGACTGCACCCTCGCAAATGTGCAACGGGCCTACGGGTTGGAGAAAAATGACTTCAAAAACATATTCATTGAATTAAGACCTGTTAATCTTTACCTTTGTTCTTGAGACGGTATATGCTTGCACTCACCAAAGGAAAAAAAAAGAGACTTCATCCATTAACTGCATTGATCTTCAGTCTATAAAAGCAGTGTTAGGCTCCATTAGCCAAATTGCATTTCATTGCAGACACAAGGGTTATGGCCACAGAGGACAGTCTCTTCTGCGTGACCCATAGGGACTCTTTACATCCTCTCAGTGTGATTACCCTTGTGTAGGGTCAAAGGACAAATAGGAGTCAACACACTGACTTGTTGATTAGAACTGGTGATGGGAGGAGATGAGAGGGAATTTATTAGCCGAGAGGATGAACAACCCTCATATGAATTCATTTGAGATGTCTGGAAGGGGATTAACCTGTGACTTGCAGAACAGTGACTCAGTCCAACCAGGGAAAAACTTAAAGAGAAGCATGTAGCTGTTCTCATGTTCAACGCATTTCATCCTCCTCTACTCTCCCTCTTTTACACATGCCCCCTCTTAGGTGGCAGCGGTGAGCACACAGGAGACAGGGCGCTGGGTTTGACTGTGTGAGCGTGCTCGGGTGAGTGGGGGCATGTGGCCTGGAAATTGGAGGAAAGAGAGAGAGAGAAAAGGAGGGGCTGCTGCAAGAGAGAGAAGGTGAGGCTCAGTCTTCACGGCCGGCGGATTTGTGTAAAGGCTTGTTTGTACAGTGTGAGAAAAAAAAATGTAAACATGTCACTTTTGATTAGGGCCCCCATTCCTCCCCGGGCAGCCACAGAAAGTGATGTTTCTATACCTCTCCCTTTTGTTAATCCGCCCCAGCAGCAGCAGCATGTAATTAGTGATTGTGGGGTTTGTCTTTGGCTGATGCTGCAGAACCACAGAACATACAAAAGAGGGAGAGACGAGGCCGAGGGAGAGGGAGAGGGGGAGCTAGGTCTGAACAAAGCGCTAACAAGTCAACCTGCTTTGATCAGAGAAGAAGTAAAGGTGACAACATGACGAGGGATGGCGAGACAGGGAAGCTGCGGCCAGACTGATCTTACTGTGGAACAGTCTCACAGCAAATTGTCGCCTCCCGCCCTTCTTGTGGTCCCTTTCAAACCAGCCTCTCTCTCCCTATACGTCCCTCCCTGTCCTCTTTGACTCATCCCTCTCTATTTCTCTCTCTCTCTCTCTCTCTCTAGTCTCCCTCCCGGGAGGCTGGGTCTCCTGACCCCGTGTGAAAGTCAGCAACACACATTCCACCCCAGTCCACCCTGCTCTGGGAAAGTAGAGAGGGCAAGAGAGAGAGAGAGCGAGACAGAGAGAGAGAGAGAGAGAGAGTCAGAGAGGAAAATGGAAGAGTGAAAAGCGGCTAAAAAAAGAGACAACCACTGATGTTGGGTGATTGAAGTAAAGAGGAAGCAGCCGTGAGGTAAAAATAAAATAAGATACAAAGGTCATGCTTGTTTAGGAAAATAGTAAGAAAGTTAGAAAGTTGCCCATGTCACTCAGTGATTTATATATATATATGTGTCTAGTGTGACTCACATAGACCACTTTGATTCCTTCCATGTCTCTCTTCCTTCCTCTCTTTCCTTCTCTTTCTCTCCATCCCATAATCCCCCAGATCCCTCTGTCTCTTCTCTGGGATGTAAGGTCCCAGATTGATGACTCATGCATTTGCTACAGTTACTGCTGTATTTGTTTTTCTAAAATGAAATACACAATTCATCTTCTGCATAGTCAAACTTCAGACTTGACACACACTGGGGTGGGCTGAAGTAAAGGGTGTGAGAGAGATATACAGGGATGTATTCTTTGTTGTTTGACTTTGCTCTTAAGTATATTTAGTTTCAATATGAAATGATGGTCTATGAGATAAAGTACCACCATTCAGCTTTAGAGGCAGACAACGTCACATTGGAAGATTAAAAAAGGTAAATAAAGTCCAGTGGCTTGGACTGGCTAATGTTTGTCACAATTTACATTAATGTCTTTATTTGTTATGTTTGGATAATTGATCATTTTTCATTCAATGTTACATGGAAGATTCAATGGATGATCCTTTTTAATGGATGAAAAATGTCAATGACATTGTCTCACTTAAATTTGAGGTAGGGAACAGCCTTCACATCAGATGTGTGTGTGCAGAGCCGGCCCAAGCCTTCAGGGGGCCCTAAGCGAAATATGATTAGGGGGCCCCTCTCCAATGTTAGCGCTGCTGAAACTATAGATCTTTGTTAAATATCATTCACACACCCAGTGTTTTCCGCTAGTGCCTCCACTGTGCAGCTGTGCGAAAATATTAGACAGCCAAGATTCAGACCTCCTAGGTGGGTCCGGGGGTATGCCCCCTGTGAGATTTTTTTAACCTTTTTAAAGTGAAATGCATGAATCTGGTGCAATTTGAGAGGAAAATTAAGAGGATAAATCTGAGAAATTTTGTGTGAACAAATAATTTGGAGACACTGGGTCAGACGAATTAGAAGCTACTGAAGAAGGACACATGGATTTTCCATAAAAATATTAATATAAAATAAAATATTATGGAAGGTCCTCTGGGTTGGGCTTGGAGCTCTTTTTCTTTTACGGGACATATTTCTCTGTAATATAGTGAATGCATTTAAATGCAGTGTGAGGAACGAAGCAGAAGAACTCTGTTGTCCAGCTACTGTATCTTTTTTTCCACAGACAAGGCTGAAATAGGCTACAGACTATACACAGTGCATGGGCAACTGAGGGCAGCCCCATTTCCAATTGTTTTTAAATAAACTCAATACACACTGTGCATGGATGTGAACATGACATGATCAGATAATTTTGGATTTCCTCCCAGATGAACTGATTACATTTTTAGGCTATTAATTATCTAGACCAAAACATTTTATTCCTTTTTTGTATGATAACTCACATTTGCATAATATGATGTTAATATCAAACACACAAACTAAAAAAAAAAAAATAATAATTTTTTTTTTTTTTTTTTTAGTGGGCCCCCCAGGCAGTCGGGGGCCCTAAGCGGCCGCTTAGTTCGCTTATACCTCGGGCTGGCTCTGTGTGTGTGTATATAAATATATATATGTATACACTGTATATACGTATATATCACTGTTCTAATACTTAAAGACTAGAATGTGTATCTATAAAGACACTCATAATAGGGAGAGTCAAATAATGAATGAAAGAAGGATGGAGAGGATGGGTGCACAGGTGAAGGGAGAGAGAGAGAGAGAGAGAGTGAGAAAACAAGAGAGAGCCAAAAGAGGGATAAGAAGCGATACATCCCTCAGCACCTTTGATAAAATCCTCCCGTGGCTGAACCGCACCTAACCACTCTCATGCACTGTACCCAGCGCACAGCTCAGCAGGGGTAGTGATGGATAGAGTATTAGAGAGTATCTGAGAATGACAGGGAAAGTAGGAGGCAAGGACAGACTGCCCCCAAGCCCTCTATACCGGCCCTCTTGACTTGACCCTGGTGAAAGCTGTGTAAGTATGGAGTTAATCAAAAGTGTGTTAGGATGACAGGCAGGGGGGGCCCTTCATGTAGCTGTGCCAGGGGCCCCAACCCCACAAAGCCTGCAGTGTCAGGGGGGTTCATGGTTGCTGGCCAGGGTTGGGGAACAGTAGTCTGTCTGCTGGTGGCAATAAACTGGGATCAGTTCCGATCTCAGCAAAGAGCCCACCAACGTCTCTACATGATGATATGTACATAAACCCGGTTGTCCACCTGATGAAACATTCCCACCCTTTGGGCCCCATGTGTCAACGCATCCAATTCACAGGATATGTGACTGTAAAACAGAGGTACCACACATCCTGCCTTAAAGGTGCAGTGTGTAATAACGGAGGGTTTTGGCGTCATCTAGGGGTGACAGTTCTAGATTGCAACTCTCCGTCGCTACCCTCCCCTTACTTAGGCTACAATAACCTTCAATGAAAGGAAGCTAGTTATTAAAGATGGCATCATCCTCCACTGCCTAAAGTCTTTCCACAATATCAAGTGATGAGGTGAAGATGTATTCATTTATAGTAATTAGTCTTTGTCTTCCAACAGGTGCATTTCAGTCAGACACCCAGTATATATATAAAAACGTGTAAGGCCATTAAGTGTGTCTGCTTTGCTTCAGTAGATACATGGCAGCGCGCCCCGCTCCTATGTAGATTTAAAATGCTCATTCAAAGGTTTTACAGTAAAAACACTTTCGCAATTATACACTAATTAAAACATACTCATTAATATTATATTCCATTTCTTCCAAGTCTATTCTAAAAAAAAAAACACCAACTCCCTTGACACACTTCACCTTTAATAGTGTCACACTACTACTGTGTCTAAATAGAATAGTAGCACGGCGAAAACTCTCTCTCTCTCTCTTACACACATACACACACACTCATATAGTCCCTCCCATGGACCTTACCTCTGTTATAATGAAGAAATCATCACCGGGGTCTCCTTGCACCACTATCTTCTCTCCATCCTCAAACTGAACGGGCTCCAGAGAATCAGCCACAGTCAGCCGTTCCCACTTATCCAAAGACTCTGTGAAATGGAAAAATACATACAGTGTTATCTACACCAATGAATGGAAGAGTAGACACATAGACATGTTTATGTGTGTGTTCCATGGTCTGCGAGGAGGACGCATGAAAATTCCTACCTCTGGCTAATCCGGGGTGAGTCATCACGGACAATTACATCCGCTTCTCATGGAGCCTCCTGAAGCTAAAACATCTTGAAAAATCACCCCTAAACCTGTATGACCTCAGCCTCAGAGAAACCAAGTTTAAGGTAAATCTATGTAGATAAGAGTGTCTGCAGCTTGGTGCTTGTAGAAGTCAATGTGTACAAGATGCACTTACAGCAAAAACTTGAATCCAATGAAATATAAAATGTAGTGAGAATAATGTTTGGTCAGTGGCTAATGGCTATGATACACCGTTTTAATGCTCCCTCTTTTATTCAAACTAAACAGTTCCATTATGTTATTTTTAAAACGTAATTCGGTAACATTCCAGGGACAGTACTTAATTAAGTTACGGTTAAATTAACTTAAATGGTTTCAACAATAATATGAAAAAATGTATTTAGACTCAATGATAAGCAACCGTGGAAGCCCTGGAATAAAAAGTCCCCTGTGTGTGTGTGTGTGTGTGTGTGTGTGTGTGTGTGTGTGTGTGTGTGTGTGTGTGTGTGTGTGTGTGTGTGTGTGTACACAAATTCATCATTTGTGAACAAGTCCCGCCAAGACCTGCGATAAGATCTATCTTTTTTTTTTCAAGTTGTGTGTTGATCCTGAGAGGCAGTGGCGACAGCTGTCTTTCCGACTGTCCGACCACATGTACGGTGATGCGGTTAAGCCCGGGATATTTCTAGAGGCCGTTGGAATTCACACAGAAACCAAAAACACAGACGGTCACACATCCTCACTGGGGAACATTTTTTTCCAACCAAAGCAGTTTTTGAGCAACTCAGAGACCTACTGATATTTATAGAAAGCGGACCCACTAATACCCAGATACCCCCCACAGGATTCATCACATGAGCTCATCCTCACGCATCGCTCCCACTCATCCACATTGGAACCTCGGACTGAATTCAGAAGATCATTGCCGCCTAATCTTAACAGCCTATACGTCTGGAATGTGACTGATCTGCTGTGGAAAGTACTGCTCATCTTTAGCTTTGTCTAGATAAAATAAAAAGATGATTCAGTGTTTTGACTGAGACGTGAGTTACACTTACAGCATTAGACTATTGTCTCTTGACGTTGCTCAGTAACTAATCCTGGTGTGTCTCTATTTGTGTGTGCCGCGCGTGCAAATGTGTATTTATTTAGGATTAACTAAGGTGAAGTCTGGTCGGGGTTGGAGGGGTCCAGTGTCCCCCTTCCCGGTGGGGCCGTGGTGTCTGGGAGATGGATGTCCCCCTGTCTGGCTGTGGGGCTAAAGGCAGCAGGTCCTATAGCAGAAGTGATCCTTAACATCTCGGCACGTAACATGATACACAAATGTGCTGACTAAAAGAACCTTCATTTGACGCTTGGCTGAACCTGCCCCTACTTGGATCACCTTGCTACGCGCAGACATAGTACGCACACATGGAATGGACCATTGGGATGTTGAAGCCTTTGTGTGTGTATGTGTATGTGTGTGTGTGTGTGTGTATGTATGTGTGTTTGTGTGTGTGTGTGTGTGTGTGTGTGTCGGTGACAATATAACATGTTGTTTCCCCCCCCCACCCCCTTAACTCCTAGACATCAAGGAGCTTGTACCCAATTTCGTGGCTATCTGAAAAATCAAAGACAAACAAAAACACTTCCCCGCCTCCTGTCCCTCCTCCTCCAATTCAAAAGAGGCAGAGTGACAGAAAGAGGAATGAAGAGAGGGAAAAAAGCACTTGGAAGAGGGAGGAGGGAGCTTTGAATGCAGGCCTCGACAAGGCAGTCAGAAAGAGGGAGGCAGAAGAAAGGAGGTGAATGAAAAGAGAGTGGATCTCAGCAGCAGAGAACACTCTTCTAAGACCTGAGTTGAGTGTATGTGTTTACTCAGCCAGCTAATAACTCTGTACAGGGGGGGCATGGCCTCACTCTATACACCGCACACCCACAATCAAGTGGAAGGGGGCTGAGATGTCACTTCCAATTGCAACTGGTTTTGAAAAGTCTGAAAGAATCTCATTTGCCGTTCCTCCGAAAACCACTCAATAGCCCGTTTCAGGCTGGTGTTATCCAAATTCCAGTAGGAAAATAGAGGCTTAGCTTAACTCTCTCTCTCTCTATGCTTTAATAGTCAAAACAGCGCCATGGCAGTGTTGGACTGGCTTTAGAATGAACAGTATGAGAAGATTAAGACGGCACACACATACCTTACTCAGCTGTGGGGGCCTAGAGTGACAACGTGCGCCTGTGTTTATGTGTGCTAATTCCACAGTAGGGGAGAACGGGGTAATTTGTCACATGGGTTGGATGTCACATTCGTTATATCTCGCCACCAGAGCGCGCTAGCTCTGAAATGTTGATATAAAAAAGGTCCAGAATTGGGATCAGAGGTCACATACATAGACTTCCTTGGAGGAAGACAGCTGCATTTCAGGTGAGAGGATGTTTTGTGTTTTTCATGTCAAATTCCAAATATTTTGCTTCTCAGTATTTTTCTTCTAGGCTTTTACACAATGGGTTCATAACAAAACACTTGTTACCCTCAGAAAGTGTGAAGGGTAAACTATAGTTTAGATTGTGGTTAGCAAGCTAATTAGTTGTCAGATGGTTGTTGGCCTTGATGCTAGCAAGAAATTCAAGTTGGGGTTGGTCGTCAAATTTTTTGGGGGGTTGGTTGTCACATGTTATCTCAAGGCTGCAGCCAGAAAAGGAACCCAATAACGAAATAAATTGTCAAGCTGTATCCTCACTGACACCCCAGAGAAGGAAAGAATAGAGCAGGAAAAGGCAGCTAGCAAGCAAAAGAAAAAAGGGCAACAAAATCAAAACAACCCAGTGCATCCCAAACTAGACCAGCTGCCAAGGCTACAGAACGTTATGTAGGCCTATTTGTCAACTTGACAATGCAATTAAACATTCAAATTTGGTTCTGCCTCCTTGCCTTCTTTTTAAGATTTTTCCCATTAAGATAACATTGTGACAAACAACCCCATAGTGTGTGACAACCGACCCCTTGATGGGGTTGGTTGTCACAATGTGTCAGAGTGTCTTTGATGGTAAATTACTTCTTCATTACAATAAGTTGGAAAAAAAGAGAGACACACATTTCTAGCCAACACCTTAAGCTTCAATTTAATGTAGGAATGGCTATTGACAGATGTTTTGGTGATGAGCAATTCGCACTAGAGTAAAAAGTGTGCCTACTTACCCCGTTCTCCCCTATATGTTGCATGCTGCAGATTGACCTGTCTGCACTCTGGACTCTCTGACCTGGTGTTTTAAAATGAATGCATTGCATGGAATACACGTGCAAACCCCCACTCTTCTATACTCTACAACAGTACACCACAATCATAAAAGCAAGGGAAAACACAATGGAATCAGTCACAGAACCTATTCATTATGCGATGCACTTTGTTCCATACACACAGACTTACCAAGGATGGAGACCTTGCTAAGGAACTCTTCGTACATCTTTCTCTTCCTCAGTGTGCTGCCCTGTGAGACAGAGAGAGGAGAGACGTCCACCTTTAAACACACTCCCGCAAATTGTATGGTAGCGCAATTTCCTATCAATAAAATAATGTGTTTACAAATCTACACCCATTTAATAATGGCAATGTCACATCACTGTTGTCAATTTCCAAGACTTCAATTTTTTTTGAAAATCTTTTTGATTTAAATCTGCAGTACTTTGAATCATTGTGCAGACATCCACTGTACATAGTTTATGGGGTCATACTTATGGAGGTGTGCTGTGTGTGGTAATGCATGTGTGTATCTGTGTGTGTGTGTGTGTGTGTGGCCTGCCCCACCCACCAAACAGGCAGGGGGCTTTCCCCTTTCTGCCTCTGCCATGAACATCAGGTGCTTCCTGACAAGCCTGGACCCAGAGGACCCCTTCTTCTAACTGCATTTTCTTCTTTTCTTCCCTCTTTCTTTGCAACAGAACCACTCAGAGAGCGCGCGGTAATACAAAGAGAAACAGGGAGAGTGAGGAGAGACTCTCTTGTCCACCCCGTGTCTGCCTCTGCATATGGAAATGATATATTGAGGCTTGGGGTGTCTTTAGTGCATAAGTGCTGCATGAGTCCCACTGCTGCCTCTAATTTCATATAATTTCACATTTTGTCTTAAAAGGGGAGAAATGTTCCCAAGTGAGCCAACGTCAAACTCAAAATCGTAAACAACTTGATTAAAGGAATTCTAGCCTGCATTGCCTCCCTCCTGGATAAATGATGTGAGTGTGTATGTGTGAGTGTGTGTGTGCGTGTGTGCGTGTGTGTGTGTGTGTGTGTGTGTGTGTGTGTGTGTGTGTGTGTGTGTGTGTGTGTGTGTGTGTGCGTGCGTGTGTGCCTGTGTGTGTGTGGAGCATGCAGTCTGTTTTTAGTTCTGCCACTTATGTTTCGTTGCTGTCTCTGCAGAGACAAAACTTCATGCTCATTAAGCAAGCAAATAAACACTTACACATGCATACTCTACTCTACCGCTATCCCAATCTCACACGCACCTCAACACACACACACCAACACAGTCCAACATCCACAGCAGGGATGTTGAGTTGGTATAACCTCCCTATAGAGCTCCTCAGACAGGCTTGCTGGGCTTAAAGGCTTACCGTGGGTACATAACTTTACATTACGCAGCAGTTGTGATTTACAGTATGGGGCTGGTGTTAGAAGGGCTGGGTGTGCCAGAGTAATGTCACCAACACAGAGGTTTACTGGTGTGGACGGAATGAAATTTTTATTTTACATTTTCAAAATTCCTGCTTCTAAAATTTCAAGTGATCATTTGATCTGTCGGCGCACATCTTTTTTCCCTTTGCGTTCTTTTTTTATCGACATGTGTCCTTGTTCGTAGCCCTCCTGTCTACTTGGGAGGGCCGCACGAAAGCACGTGTTTGATGTACAAAACTCCCATAGTCCCATTTGGTCCTAATGTGTTGGCTCCTCTCGTGGTTGAAGATGAACCAGCCTGTGTGTCTGTGCGTTGGCTTTGAGGTGGGATCATCAAAGAGAGCTGAGGTGTGGAGCTACGCCAGACTCAACCAAGCGTACCTCACGCCCCATTCCCATCACCTTCATCTCTGTCCAATGTGAAAGACATACATCCCCCCCTTCACAAACCTTCCTCATTTCTTGGTATCATTTCTCCTCGTATCCTTTCAGTCTTGTGTTGTGTTTGTTGACAGTGAAGTGTCAGCTTGTTAATGGCTTTGTCTGTAGCTGTGCGTGTTTAAATAGAAAAGACAAGGTGGCTATTGTTTGACTGGCGGCTGCACAATGGAGGGGAGTGTATTTATCACAGGGAACGGCTTAATGCACTCCTCCTGGGTGAAGAGGGGAGGAGGAGTTGGAAGGGCAGAGGTGCTTTTGAAGGGCCTTCTTGGCTCTGATTTTTTAGGAAAGAATGATAGACATATTGTTACACAAACTGTGTCATCGGCATGCTCCATATTAAGGTTAAAGATGCGTTTGGGTGGGGATATAAGTTACAAGCAGAAGGGAGAATCAACTTCAGGTGGCTTCTCCAGGGGAACATGTAAATACAGTATGTAGGTGCTCTTACATAGGGCTGGGCAAATGTATATTTTCGTCCAAAACCCAAAAATACTAATTCAACATATACAATTATATAAAACACAGTAAATAAGCAAATGAGATGCTGTTACCACAAAGCATTTGCCATTTGTACATGATTGACAATTAATTCATTATTAAACACATACTATTTGATATACGAAATGATTCCGCTGTATTATATAATGATTCCAAAATATGTCAGTCCAAGAGAAATTGGCAGAATTGTTTGTGGGCTTCACATAGATTGACAAAAAAATTATATGTAACTGAACACCGATCATTGGCATGCGTCTATGCAACTAGCAATTATGAAGCTGAATATTTGAACCTATTCACCTAACCGTAAATATACAAAATGTAGAACCAGTCAGTCAAGTTACCATTGGACTATTTGGAGATTCAGCAGAGGAGCAGAAGTGCAAACAAATAAACTGATGGCAGCAACAGCATACCTTCCCAACAGCTCCTAACTAACTAACTAGCTGCTGACACAGGCACATAGTTACACCCAGAGAAAAGCTCATTGTGTTGGCCTGAGACGTTGCCAGAATACCACACTTTATAGAAAAAGCTTTACAAATCATCTACAGTGATAATTGACTACAGGTTGACGTAATTGAATTCTGTTTCACCCCGTCTCCCCTTCAGCTGCTGCTGCAGGGAACCAAGGAATGACAGGCGAGGAGAGAGCGACAGAGAGAGAGAGAGAGGCAGACAGAGAGAGATACCCCTCTCAAAAAGAGGTTACCAGGGGTGCTCCCTTCGTTAAAAGGTGACATGAGTGGGGCGCTCCAGTGGCACAGTGGGCAGAGCACTTACCACATTGGTCCTTGTCCCAGTGGCCGCAAGTTCGAATCCGACCCGTGGACATTTACTGCACGTCATCCCTCCTCTCTCTCCCCATTTCCACTTTGTACAATCTGAACTTGAACTATCAAATAAAGCTAAACATATCTCAAAGGTGACATGAGTGTCCAGCACGGCTTTATACTGAAAGGTCCAAACACAGACCTTCTTCATCTCTGCAGGGACAAATGATTGGACACTGAGCAGATTCTTCTATGCGGATGAAGGCTTCGATGCCCACAGATGGGGGAAATAGAATGTATTTGGAGTAAGGTGTTAGGAACATTTTAGGAAGTATTTACTTGGGCATGGACACTGACACAGTCACACCGGCACACACAGAACATTCATATTTAAGCAGCAGCAGTGTGTGTGTGTGTGTGTGTGTGTGTGTGTGTGTGTGTGTGTGTGTGTGTGTGTGTGTGTGTGTGAATCAGTTATGACTGCAAGGGGCAGAGCACCTTGTGTTTCCAGTTTAAACACTTAGGCATTCCTGTGAGATAAGCTCTTGGAGTGAGAAGTGTGTGTGTGTGTGTGTGTGTGTGTGTGTGTGTGTGTGTGTGTGTGTGTGTGTGTGTGTGTGTGTGTGTGTGAGGTCACATACTCCTGTTTTCAGCAGTATAAATGGGATGAGTTTCACTGTATATCCTACTAGTTCATTGGAAGAGGGAATGGGTCCTAACTGAATGTTTTTGTTGGGACTCAGAAAGTAAGAGGGTCCCATGCACAAGCCAAAATATATTTGAATATTAAAACTGTACAATTGTGTGTTACTGACTTCTAATTGTATAGTGTATTTGAAAAAGTTACGGCAGCCAGTGCTATTTGTGTTTTCATTCAGATCTATGGTGCACATTGGCAGGTGTTGGACAGGTCTCACTGCTTATTGTAAGTGTGTGACTGAGTCATACGATGTGGTATATACTGTAAGTTACACATAGAGCAGTCTAATTTTGCATGTTTTATAACAATACCTACAAGCTTTTTCGCTATCCTGCAGCCTCTTTTTTTAAAGAATTGATTAAAGTGATCTTTTGCCTTTTTGTAACACTGAATCATAACCTTTGTTCGTCTGCAAGAAACCTCCACACCTTTAATGTAAAGGTGAAATAATGTCTGTCTGACCAGATTGACACGGAGTATTAACCTAGGCCATAGTACATGCAGCTCAAAGTAGTATAAGCCAGTGTGTTGGTAAGTCAGTACCATGAGGATGCGCCGGTAGCTGTCTCGGTCGATGCCCCACAGTTTCAGATCGGTCTTTGCCTTGACGGTGGCAGCTCTGGGAGTCCCGTAGATCAGGGCCAGCTCTCCGAAACTACCTCCTTCTCCAATGCTGGTCACCCACTCCCCGTTCACATACACCTGCAGACAGAGAAACACAGTGAGAGGGTGTTGAATAAGCTTATATGCTTCTGAAGAACGTCAAGCATGGTTGTGTAGACTGAGTGTGTAAACATATTATTTTGTTTTGTTTGTTTGTCATTCCAACTTCTCCAGCCATCCTGGGGCCTTCCCCCCCCCCCCCCCGCCTAACCCCTCTCCTCAGTTTCCGGGGCCGTTTGATATGCTCACCAGGCTTGTCCCTAAGCATTTGATCCCCACTAATCCCTCAAATGAGACCCTCTAAAAGGCGCTGGATCCCTCCTATCTCTCCATCCATCCCTTTTATTTTCTGTCTCATCTTGTATAGGACCTTCCCTTTGATTTGGGAATGATGGAGGAGAGACAGAGCGCTTGTCCTGCTAGACTTTTTGGGTCTACGCTCAGCTCTAAGACACACACACACACACACACACACACACACACACACACACACACACACACACACACACACACACACACACACACACACACACACACACACACACACACACACACACACAGCTCTATTTAGGCCGGCCACTAGAGCCCTGCAGACAATACAACCTCACTGAGACTCATTCAGGGCCGTCTCTGGGGCCGTTACGGTTTCACCTGTCGACACACTATCCACTATCTTGTTGACTTAATAACACAGAGAGAAAGGGGGAGAGAAAGGGAGGGAGGGAGGGAGGGAGAGAGAGAGGGAGGGAGGATTTATCCCTCTGGTGGCTGTGGATTGCCAGAATTGTTACAAGCCATTATCCAGGGCTCAGAGTAGACGGCGGGGGACTCATCCTTTACTACAAGATGAGGCTGCTTCAAAGAGATGCAGAGTGCTGGCTATGGTTATGTCAAACTTAGAAGAACAATCATAGGAGTGTTGCAAAAAGTATGACGTCAGAGCATACAGGTTATAGTTATTTGGACTGCAACATTTCCCTGTTCTTATCCTCAAGTATCCTGTGACCTGCAAGTCTTTGTGAGGTCTTCATTGCACCTTTATCTGGTTCCACAAGCACTTCAATGCAGCTTCTGGTCAGACGATTACAGTATCAATATTTCCTAATATATGGGTTGGGCGTTATCCATTTTTTAATACCTTTAAACCTTCCCCAAATGATACCCTGGTATACAGTATTACCTTCTGGTATTAGGCTTCCTATTGCTACATTTTACAATATTACATTGAACTAACCACTATGACGTTACCTCCGCCAAATACTAATTTTTACTGACAGCACTTGAACACAACACAATCTACGTTCCAAATGAGGGAAAAGAACGCATGTCATTTTCTTGTAAGGTATTTCAAGCTTTAAGCTGTTCAATTGACAAATAAAGCCTAATTTATACTTCTGCGATAACGCGAGTGCAGAGCCCCAACGGAGCCGAAGAGATGCTGTGCAGTGGCCTCAGAGCCCCGCAGAGCCGCGCCTCACACCAACTGAAAAATGTGACTGCGATGCCGTAGAGATTTGATTGGGCATCGAGCAGCAAGGGCGGGATTTTCACAGCACAGGAGCTCTTCCTCCTTATCATCAAACTCAAAATCTTCCAGTTTTTATTTGTTTAGTAACAGATTTTTGCCGATTTACATCAAACGTGCCGTGTGCAATCTGGCACACGGGGCAAACTACTATCAACGGTTCATGCGAACGTTCGATGACGGTGCTACCCTGCAGAGAACGCAGAGGCGCACAGCCGCACAAGTATAAATTAGGCTTAAGACCTACATTATTAACAAGAGTTTTGTCAACACTTCAAACACAGGCGGTATGACGGTATCCACAGTTATTAAAGGAATACCGTTGCTATTTTTCAATACCCCTGTATACGGTAATACCTTAAATACCTCCCTAACCTACGTTCCTAACAGGATCAGGTATGTGAGAGTAAAGCTGGAGCGAAGAGCTTGCAGAAAAAGGGTTTGTCCATAAGGGCTGACAATTGGAAACACTTGTTCTCTAAACTTTGTGGAGTCAGCACTGTGCGGAAGGTAACACGGAGTTCATCTGATGAAAAAGACTGAAATATGTCACGTCTTGAACACGTCTTTTCTGTCTCACAGCTGTCACTGAATTTACAATATATGAAAAAACCATGCTGGTCTGGTGGTAATTAAGAAGCAACAAATCAGACGTACTGGAAGGTGGAGGAGCACAAAGCATTGCTGTGTGTGTAATCTGTTTGGAGTTACTTGGGAGTGTGTTCCTTTATGCATGCCAGTGAGCTGCAAGAGTTTTTTGGTCTCTATTTGTTGCATATTTTGATGGCAGTTATCTCATCTCATTTCCCAAACGCCATATCTACTCTAAATAATGATAAAATAATCCTTCTCTTACTAAATGTTTTGCGTGCATGGTGAAACTGAATAATCTCAAATTATAAAATGTCTGATGTCTAATCAACTGTAATTCAAAGATACTAAGTAACACATCACTTTAAGTCCCCCCTTTTTAGCATGTAATCATTAAATAAATGGAACTTGTCAGCATATATATGTATATATATATATACTGTATACTATATGTATGCATATGGACATTCTATTCTATTCTATAGTATTTATTCATACCAGCATTTGTCTACAATTCTTACTTCAATGAAGACTAAGTTCATAAAATTACAACTGAGTTTTACGATATTGTGATTTCTTATTATTTTAAACCAATCTACAGATATATATATATATATATATATACTGTATGCCCACAGGCGTTATACTTGTTGACTTGTACATAAAAAAATAAGTCTTACATTATACATTACATTATATTACAGAGTGATATAAACGCATACAAGAACAGCTAAGTAAGGGGACTCAAAGTGAGGTGTTAGCAGACAGTCAATTTCTAATTACAAATCTTCTTTTTTTCCCCCAACAAGATCATCTCGCAATTTTGGAACCAAAGCTTTAATTTCCTTTGCGTTGCACCCATATAAATACAGGCCGACGTCTGTAAGTGAATACATTTGTGTGCAGACATCGGTGTTTACATCAGTGGCAGTGGTTGTCAGCTCTCATGGCGGTTTACGGGATGCCAGCAGATTTACACCCCTGTCTAATGAGAGACATCTCAACACTTTAATAACCTCGGCACTGAGCTTGAAGTAGTTTAGTGCCTGAGCTGTGGCTGGGAGGCAGCAGCTGTCAGGGAGAGACAGAGACAGAGACAGAGAGAGAGACACAGACACAGACAGAGACAGAGACAGAGACAGAGACAGAGACAGAGACACAGACAGAGACAGAGACACAGACACAGACACAGACACAGACACAGACACAGACACAGACAGAGACAGAGACACAGACAGAGACAGAGACACAGACAGATGGCTGAGCTGAAGGAGACACAGAGGAGCACTGGGGTGAGGCCCAGAGGGATATGGGTCTTCCCCTAACTATGGGCGCAGAATGACAGGATCCTGGCTGGGGGAGCAGACGCCTAAGATTCACTGGTGATGGCAGAGAAAGAGAGAGAGGTTGAAGTCCAAGCCTCAAGCCTGCCACCTCCTTCAACATGATGGAGAGGATAAAGACACAACATGATGTTGCAGCTGCTGGACAGTGAATCTAATATAAAGTTTGAAGACACTATGATGGAAAATTTAAAGGTCATCTATTGTGCAAAATGCATTTTTTCATGTCTTTTCAACATTAATATCGCTCCCCGACGTGACTAGGGACTCCCAAAGTATGAGGAAAATCCACCCTCTCTTTTTCTCGACTTCCAGCTCTCTGAATTCTTGTGTTCAAAAACCCCAGTGAGATTGACTTGAATTGAGAGATAAGCGGTGAAAACAAAACAACACTTCCCACTAAACAGGCTCTATTGTGTGGGGGCGCCTTTAGCTCAGTTGGTAAGGCGTCCCCCTCCCGGGCCGGGCCCAGCAGCAGACCCGGGTTCGATTCCCACCCGCGGTCGTTCTCTGCATGTCACTCCCCTCTCTGCCCCATTTCACCTCTGTCTCTCTGCACTATCAATAAAGCATAAAAATGCCCAAAAAATATCTTTAAAAAAAAAAAGGCTCTATTGTGTAAGAGTAAGGTGATCCAACACTGAACATCAGATCGTACACAAGAAGACTGACGACAGCTGAGGGAAAGAAAAGAAAAGAGAAGAAAAAATAATCGCGGAAGGAAAATAAAGAGAATATATGCACAATTTGTCAATGAAAAACGTGACTTAAAGGTGCTGTAAGCGGAATGGTTCTTTTAGCTAACTTCCTGTCAGTGACTGCAGTTAGCAGTCTCCCTCGCTCGTCCCTACGTCACCACATTAATGCACTGCGGTCTTCACGCAGCGAGTTATCTAGCATCATCTCAGATCCATAAGTGTGATAAAACATGATAAAAACCATCAAAACAGACATTGGGAAGGATTTTTACCTGCTCCGCCATTGTAGGCGCATACACATTCACCCATCTGTTGCTCTGGCGTTCACCGGCAGTGAGACCATGGAGTGTATATACTATATATGAGTGAGATGGGTGTCGGTTTATATCGTTCTCTCTTCTGATTGGATAAAAATTTCGGGATCCTCCAATCTGTTTATTTCACGATTACATGCAGAGCAGCTGACAGAGAGATCAGCTTTATGAAACACGCACATTATGTGAGTGATCACTGTATGAATAAAGAGCGATTTAACACTTATATTAACATAAATAAACCGCTTACTTCACCTTTAAAGATGGGGTATGTGATTTCTGATTGGTCAAAATTAACATGAGCTGTACACTTTGACCAATCAGAGCGAGGCTCCGATTCTCTGTTCTTATTGGCTGTTGGGACTGTCCATTCACTATGGCACGACTTTGTTGGTGTAGAGCGTGTCAGGGAGGGACCATAGGGGAGGGACCAAAGAGAAACAAGTGGAGCGGTTGAGGTATTTGGATTCGAATCTCTATCCCAACTGCCATTTTCTCCCCAAATCCTGCACCCCAGCTTTAATTGGACTGAACGGGCAACATCAAGGCTTCATTTCCACATTCAAATGTTGGCTGTTCAACAATGACGGCCCCATAACTGTTCTAACCAGAATCTTGAAATATAGACATCATAACTTATCCAATCACATCTGACGGAGAAATCCCCCGAAAAAACCTGCAAGTCAATGCAGCAAAGTTATATAAGGAAGAGCTACAGTTATATTACGAAGTCTTTTTATCAAGGCACCATCTCAGTTATTTATACACTTGCTTCCCTCAGGTGGGCCTAACTATAATAATCGGGACACTCTGCCAAACTTGCCAACCTGTTACCCAGTGTCTCTGTACTTGCACCACTCTAAGGCGATAAGGTAATTTCCTGTTTAACTTTTCCCGTCAGCTCCTGTTTTATCTCTCCACTTAACTCTATCGCTCCGTGTCAGGCTGGCTAAGACAAAAAGACGTCCTCAGTTGCCTTCACTGTGTGCTGTATCTAGTTCAGATTGTCATCGGAGTGGAAGCCAACTTTAAAAAGAGAACAAAACATGTGGGGCAATCCAATACAACCTGTCCTTTGTTAAGAGGGAAAAACATTGTCTCAACATGAGTGGAGAGAAGGCAGGGTTTTCCCAGTAACAATCCTTCTTATGGCCTATAACTTTGAAAACAGGTGAATAAAACTTAATATAAGATCACCACGAGTCCCCATGTATTTGTAACAGTACGTTTTAGTCAATTTAACTTTGATTTAAAGAAATATGAAACAAGAGGAATTTGTGTTTTGTGTGTGTGTGTGTGTGTGTGTGTGTGTGTGTGTGTGTGTGTGTGAGCTTGTGTCTCCACGACAGCCACTTACGTCCACTTCACCTTGGTCAATCACATAGAAGTTGTCTCCTTCGTCGCCTGGGGGGAAAGAAAAGAGGAGAAATAGAGAGAAGGAGAAAATCAGGCCCTGTTTGTTTAGCTTAATATTAGAAACTCTGAAAAAGAGTAAAGCTATAACTTCTCAATACAGTGTACGGTCCAGTGCAGTACAGTACAGTATAGAAAAAATCAAAGTAGAAATGTCAGCTTCATTGATTCTGTTCGGGACTTTGCTGCTTGAACACAGAACAGGGACACACACAGACACACATTTTCTATTAGGAAGGAGTTGAGATCAATTCATCCGAGACTGTGATCATTATACAAAATAAATTAAAGGATGGATGAATATTGGACTTCAAGTTCTTAGATACTTACCACAACCAGTCGGGGGGAATTTTTTTTTAAAAGGAATACTTTGGAATTTCACTTTGCTGCTAGGAGTCAGATGAGAAGATCAATAGCAGTCTCCCATGTGTAGAGTAAAAATAAAGCTGGAAACGGCCTACCAAAAGCTTTAAATCTGGCTATTAAACAAATAATGTGGTTTGTTTAATCCGTACAAAAGAAGGCGATCAAGGATAAAGAGATGGCATAGAAGAGTTAATTCAATTTGCCATTGTATTGGGAGGTTACATGCAGGAGTATATCTTGACTGAGAACATTAACGTCCTGCACTATCCACTTGCTGCCTGGCAACAGCTCCCAAACATTGCAAAGTTTTTTCTTTAAGTATGGCCCGAGGGTTGCACCTGTTGTTGTCTAAATCAGAAGGCTTTATTCCCTGGAAGTGGGCACTTTAGACTCTCCTCAGACTCAGCTTGTCAGGAGAATTGCAACATCTTCCCCGTGTTCCAAATCGCATACTCTTTCTTTTTTCTATTCTACATACTACATCTGACTATAAAAATAATCTAGTTAGGATGCAGTAGGCATATACTTGGGAAATACTTTTACTTAGTTATGTCATCATAACACTGCGCCTTGATCTTGACTATTGATTTTATATCCGTCGCATCCGCATTCGATTTCATATGGAGGCTCCGTCGATGTGACGTCACTTCCGGTGTGCACTGGACTGTGGGTCAGAATCGCCCAAATAGGATGCTGTTTTCAACACTAAAAATCTCAGCATCTCGGGTATTTCTAACCATACTAAATCTGGCCACAAAAATCGAGACATCCTAAACCTTTTTTTCTACTATACTAAATAGTAGATAGTATGGGTATTGGGACGCAGCACTTATGATGAAGCTCATCTCAATGGCCTGTGGGGCTTTTTATAATGTCTGCAGTGCTGTGTGTTTTCTACATCAGTTGCAACTAATTGGTGGGTAGCTATTATATGGTCAAAGCCGAAAACTCCAAAAATGTCGTCCCGGTTTGCTGACTGCATCCCTGTTATGTCAGTGACAGGGACATGCTGTGCTTCTAAGACGAACCCCTGACCTTTGAAAACGAGCCATGGGGTCTGATTTGGTTGACGTCTGATTAAAGCATCTAGTCTGGAGATAAGACTGATAAATGGTGGAGTGTTGCTTTGATTATGCTATCCATTACATAGGGCTCAAGGGAAATTATCAAAAAGGACTGACAGCCGACATACATGAGCACCATGGAGATCTCCCTGCAGCCATCTCTTCAGATATAACACTAAATACAACTCTGTTCAGCGGTACAACGGGGTGATGATGCATGAATATACATGACACAAGTATGCATTAGAATGCATTTCGTGTGTACCAAGTGAAGGTGTGTGTGTGTGTGTGTGTGTGTGTGTGTGTGTGTGTGTTTTCACCTGACGAGTTGAAAGGCAGAGAGCGCCCTGTGTGTAAAGTTCACAGGAGTTCACACAGCTAATTAATACTGTGAGTGGAGAGTGCTCGTTAATCATACAGCTCTATTTGTCACACAAAACGCTCCTTGTCTGTAGGATGGTTTGTCCCGGTGGAGACCCCAGGCACACACAACCATACATTCATACACACGCACGCACACACGCACGCACACACGCACACACACACACACACACACACACACACACACACACACACACACACACACACACACACACACACACAGACAAGCACACACACACACACACACACACACACACACACACACACACAACCTGCTGCAACTTGGCCCTCTCCTATCTCCCTCTCTCTATCTCTGCCTCCTTCTCTTTCATCTCATCTATCTCTCTTTCAATTCCCTCTCGCTCTGTCTTTCTTTTATTCTACTCTTCCTGTCTTTTATCACTTCGGTGCTCAAGCCTTTGTTTTGCTCCCCTTCCAGTCCCCCTGTGCTTGAGAGTGCAAGCAAATATTTGACCAGAACGTGCGCACGCACGCACACACACATACACACACACCACACACACACACACACACACACACACACACACACACACACACACACACACACACACACACACACACACACACAAAAACACAAAGGCTTGCTGTTGTACTCAGTTTGGCCTCGTTTCAACACAAGGTAATTGGCGTACAGGTTAAGGTTCTTTGGCTTTGCTCTAAAGGAGAACGTGGGTTACACTTTCGGCTATGACCCAAGGTGTTTAGTAGCCATATTTATGGTGCACCAATAAGATTAACAGCTTTTTATTTCAAATTTGGGATCATCCAAAAAACTGTAATTGCTTGACGTCTGACTGCAGAAGTGGATAAACTGTATGTCCAATACAAGAGATTAGATTAGATTAACTTGATATATTAAATTAGACAAATTAGATTACAATAAACATGTCTCTATAATCCATTTAGCATGTTATGAGTAAATTCTCCCTTTTGTTTAAATACCACTCGAGCAAAAGAACCCATAACTCCTAGCTGTGTCTAAATAGTGTGTGATGGGCCGGTAGCAGGTTTTTTTTTTTGAAGCTGCACAGTAGTCCAGACAATGATATCAGCACTGTATACGGTATACCATACTCTATACTGTATATAACAATGGGCTGTCTGTGAGCGGGAGTCCTGCAAAGTAAACTAGACTTATTATCGCCAAATTAGGACAGACATACTCTTGGGTGTTGCTGTCTTTAGAGTAGGTGGGAGGGGGACTGAGCAAGTGGGTGATCCAGTGTGTATCCAAGGGCAGATCGTTATAATCGACTCAATGTATACGTGTGTGTGTGTGTGTTTGCTAGGCTTACTCAAAAGTAGCAGTGTATGAGATCCTGGCGTGAACACAGTATTATCTGAAAGTGGCCATATGTCTGTGAGAATGTATGTGTTTTAAATAAAGTGTCTGTGTTTGATGGGGGGGGGGGGTACTGTGAAAATATATATTGTCTGGCCCTGCTCAGCTCTGTGTTCCATCAGAAAGTCTATGGGTGTCTAGAGTGAAGGCTTTGACAACTGTGGTTAGGCGGAGGAGAGGGACCCTGACATCTGCTCCAGACTGGGGGGGGGGGGGGGGAGGATGCAGCATGAGCCAGGCAAAAGAGAGTAAAGGGGAGGGAACCAGGGAGTGCTATAGGGCAAAATAATAACCAGTGCAAGCAGTTTGGTATGTTGAGGCGCCCAGCACAGAGCAGACACAGGTGGGAGGTTCCAATGAAGTGAGTCGTCTTGGTTTGTTGTACCTTGGCGTAACGTCAATTTGCTGACACATTTGGCAATATGGTCAACACACTTTAAGTACTTAGGGCACATGTATACAGGGCTCCGAACATACATACGCAATTAAAGATACAACTCTCTGCGACCAGTATTAGAAATGAACATAAATACAGCATGGGACGATTATAAACAGATTGACTTTTATGAATTACTATATCAATATACAATATCTGCTAGATTATACTGATGGAAAAAAAAACTTCTGCCTCAGTTAAATCAACTGTTAACAAGGGTAGTGCTTTAAGAAACAACAGAGTATCAACATCTCAATTTGTGTAGGGTTATTAGTGAATGAAACCCACATTGGGACGTGACACGCACAGTTTGAACAGGATTGTGACTACATACATAAAATGATTGTAAACAAAGCATACTGTACATACCTTGCTGGATGACTGTTTCCCCTGCAATGTGGGTGACTGGGAACATGGCATCAAATATGTCGCTGGGAGAGAAAAAGAGAGACAGAATGGGAAAGAGGAAGAGGAAGAGGGGAGAAGGGAAAGAGAGAGAAAGAGGGTGAACACAGTTATTAGCAACATACCTGCTATTATGGTGCATTGGCCCTACAATTTGTCTGAATTGTTTACTCGCTCATTGAACAAAACACGCACGAGAGTCTGTTCCACGAAAGAGTGGCGCGACGGAGACGACAGAGAAACCGTTTTCACTGTGTCAACTCCATCAACAGGCCACAGCCAAAGGGCCCAGAGACTGAGAATTCTGCATCACCCCAAGCATACAAAATTGCACAATACACACACCCACTATCCTCAGTTAAAACTAAACTAAAAAAAATATGTTATAATGTACACTCACCAGCCACTTTATTAGGGACAGTACACCAGTTCAATTTCTTGTTAACACATATAACTAATCAGCCAATATCATGGCAGCAACTCAATGCATTTCAGCATAGACCTGGACAGGACAACTCGTGAAGTTAAAACCGAGCATCAGAATGGGGAAGAAAGAGTGTTTAAGTGAACATGGTTGATTGTGCCAGACCGGGGTGGGCTGAGTATTTCAGAAACTAAGCTGCTGATCTACTGGGACTTTCACGCACAACCATCTCTAGGGTTTACAGAGAATGGTCAGAAAAAGAAAAAATATACAATGAGCGGCAGTTGTGTGGACGAAAAATGCCTTGTCAGAGGTCAGAGGAGAATGCACAGACTGGTTAGAGATGATAGAAAGGCAACAATTATTTTTGTTGCGTTTCTTAAACGCATGTATTAAACATAAGAAAACATACTACAATCTGATCAATCCGAATTAAAAACCTGCCGTCACTTTCTCTGCATCAAGTACTGCACATATAGGCTTGATAGTGACGTATGTGTTGTTACAGGACATGATCAAAGCCTGTATCTCAGAGGTTGAAAAGAAACAAACAGACGGTTGAGCCTAAGCACTTCATTTCAGGGAAAGCGCCTTTAAGACTGTTCCTAAGCGGGCTGTTTTAAAAGGCATGAAGCCTCTGCAGATTAAGGTTCCACTGGTGAGATGTGTTGGGACAAGAGAAAGACCTAGTATCCTTCCTCTCTCTCCTCCTCCCTGCCTGTCTCTCACCTTCAGGGTATATTTATCTATCTAATCAGTTACATACCACTCATCTTATAGAGAAATACAGCAAAAACAATAAAAGAGGGTCAGGCGTATCAAAGACATACAAGACCTGTTGAGTGAGTATGGGGGGCAAGTCAGAGCCCGTTCTTGGTTGTGTGTGTGTGTGTGTGTGTGTGTGTGTGTGTGTGTGTGTGTGTTTGTGCCACTGAATGTGTGTGTGTTTGCTTTGAGTATATATTGCCTATGAAAACACACAGGTTTCTACAAAATAAAGTGTAGGTGTTGAATATGTCTTCAACACGATGGGACACACTACTAGACTATGCAGCCCTTAACCAAAATGAAAAGGTTCACACAGACAAACACACATCTAGCTGCACGGCATGCGGCTGCAGAAAGACATAAAACGTGAACCTCCCCAGGTTTAAAAAAACACAAAACAACTGCAGTTCAACAGATGTTATGGAGAGATCTGACGTTGTTATTCAGTCGTTCTGGAAGTGACCGGACGCTGGTGGTATTTGTTTATGTGACACTGAATAAAAAAGCAGACTTAAGAAGGTGGAATCAGTGCCAACTTACACCCAGAGGTATAGGCCCTGTGTGAGGCAGCTGGCCACTGACTCACACATACTTCGGCTCGGGACACACAAACACACGTGCATCGGCACAAAAAAACACAAAAAAAAAACATTCACCCTCTGAAGTGTACATGAACAGGCTAAAATATGCAAGAACACACTTTTCATATACCACACACACAACCTTCACATCAACGCGTGGTACTGTTCATGCAAGCGGTACGCTCAGCTGTGCATGTCAACACACACTCCCACACACACACACTCATTGGGTACGACATCATATTCAAGCACACGAAACATAACACTGGCACTCTCATATGACACATAAACTCAAAGTGCTTTGATGGTGATTAGTAAGAGCAACATCTGTGGGAGTGCCCTCAAGTCTGCGCAGTGCGCACATCTGTGACCACCTGCGCCCGGCATGGAGTCTGTTTGTTCAGGGAGCTATTTGGAGCATTTGGTTCCAGGTCACATACAACTTGTAAAGTGCAGTTTATGAAAAGCATGACCTTACGCAAAAGAAGACATTCAATAGGGAAGACCAAATCACCAGACGAGGGTTGACAAGTAAAATGACCAAGACCAAACCAGCACACACAATTCGTTGTTACTATTTAGGTTACATTTTGATAATTACCAAATCATGTTATCTTTGAGGTTTTTTTTAACTGCAAATCTCCAATGTACAGCATCACAGCATTTATATAGCTACAGCTTATTTCCGATGCCGTTCCCAAAAGGGCCTATAAACAATCACTCAAAACCATAAAGGGGTGCCCACCCAACCCTATATATGTGACTAACAGTTTATCAGTTAAACATTTCTTCAGTTTCATTCTAAAAAGCTATTGTGCTACATTTCCGTGCTATTTAACTCAAGACGGGTTGTAGCACTGTTTTAGTGGTGATGATGCTGATGCTGATCAGGCAGGATTCTCATGACACAGACACACGGTCCTAGCCAGAGGATCAAAAGGAAATCAAACCAGCGTTTAGGTAATTACCCTTGACTGCCACTCTCCTTCCATGCCCCGCCTCTCACTGAATGCATGGGTGAGCACAACAAAGACACTTACGCAGGTAATTACTTCCCCTCGTCTCTACCTGTCTCTTTCCCTTTCTTCATCCCCAACTTCCTCCCTGTCTGTTCTCCAGAACTTTTTTCACCCCCCCTCCCTCCCTCTCAATAACCCCTTTCTTCCCTCTCATTCTCTCACTGCTCCACCTATTCCTCTCATCTCTCGGTCTATCGCCCACTCCCTGCCTGTCCCAGATGAAGTGATTAATCGTGTCCTTTCCGCTACCTGTAGCCCCTCTGACCTTATGAAAAGGCAGAGCACACCCCCCTCCCACCCCTCCAACCCAAACAATGGATGTGCTGTTCTGACAGAGACAGACAGAAATACAGAGAGAGAGAGAGAGAGAGAGAGAGAGAGAGAGCGAGAGAGAGAGAGACCCTCAGTCACTGAAGAAGGCTAGGAAGTTCACCTCCACCCTAGGGAAGGGAGACAAAGCTTCTGTCGTGGTTGAGTATGTGGCGCTACAACACATGTTCGCGTGCTTTACTCGATCTCTTTAAGTACAAATGCATGAAAGATAAAAAATTAATAAAAAAAATAAAACACATCTCATCTATAGTCTTTGCAGACACACAGTCCTTGTCCAGGTGAAATCGCAGACACTATACTGTATATGTGTTATATTGCATTGCACAATGAAATAATCTGAGTTGCAATCAAGGCAGTATAGCAGCCATTCTAAGTTTAAAGGGGAACGAAGCCTATGAGATGGAGTCATGGATGGAAAATGGATGCTATTAGAAAAGAGGAGCCACCTTTATGGAATCAATGCCCTGCATTGCATTGTGCTGTGCTCATCAACAGGCTGCAAATTGTGCAAGTTCCTGTGTGTTTTAATGGGAATGATGAAAGGTGAAATGAAAAGTGTATGCACGCATTCACTCCCTCTGACACACATACACAGAGCAACGCAGCAACAGCCTACTATTGTTCTCAAACAGCAATAAAAATGCAGTTAGCTTGGGGGATTTTAGTTGTTAATTAAATAAATTCAGGCTTGCTTGTTGTAACCGGATTGCTTGATGTTCTTCCTAGTTTGCGTTGGCGGCCCTTCTCTCTCTTACCCCCCCCCCCCCCCCCCCCCCCTTTTTCTTAATCTGTACTACAACACAGACAGCTGTTTATTTGTTCAGCAGCAGACATCTTATCTCTAACATTACTACCTCAACACACAGCGCTGCCATTATGCCATTTACACCAAAGGGCTCTTTAACAGCGTGCCGTCATGTCTTTGTGTTTCTTAATGGGCCACAGAATGTTGAGTCACACATGCCTTCAAAAGGGAACCAACGCTCACTCTTCTAAGTGGAAGAGATTTTGCAATAATCAAAACAATCAACAATTGCGTACCGCTTACTGGAACTTGGTAGCTCTCCATCCTGTTGTGTCTTGGCAGCGGTGCGCCACTGGTTTTTGCTGGCACAGTGTTAGTAGTTCTTGAAGGATTCATGATCACAGTTGATAGTAATTCAGATGGCTGATTTGAGCACACCAGAACAGTAGTCTTTGTTTTTCAGCAGCTATACACTTGTTTGTATATGTTGTGTTGGTTTTTAAGGTTACCAAAGGCTGAAGGGTGACATCAGGATTCAAAATTTTAAAAAACGCTGTCCAACTGATTTCTCTGTACAGTAGATAAAGCAGTAAAGCAAGGCAGCATCAGGCAGCCACTGAGATGCCGATGTAATAATACGTGAGCCATGGGATTAAAATGTGGTTAAGGGTTATAATATTAGGGTTAGGGTTAGGTGATGAACGTATGTAAACTTCCAGATGATGCTAGCCTCTTGTGCAACTCATTATGGTTTACATTACAGTGAAATGGAAAAGCGCTTTATGGGGTTGACAATGTGACGTACAGTCTAATGTCCAGAGTTTTTAAGTCGAACACAACTTTCTAAAGTTACTCACGATTGAACAAACAACTTAGCCCACTGAGCTTTGTTACTGTGTACACAATGAAATCTGTTTCTTTTTAAAAGAAACTAATTACATAAACCGGCATGCACACATATGCACACACACACACACATACATATGCACACACACACACACACACACACTCACTTTCAAACAGACACACACTTCTGACAATAGGCAGTAGCATGATTGAGTGAGAAAAAAAGGGGGAGATGATTTAGATATAATTATAAAGCAGGGAGGATATTTCAGACATTAAAGCTCTTGACACACGCCCTGTCTCTCCATAAAGGGAACAGGGGAAATAGAGAATCCAGGCCATGCCAGCTGCTGCCCACTTCTTGGAATTGGCCTCAGAATTCAAAGAGCATTGTGTGTTGTGCCTAACTTGGTCAAGGCACACCACACATATCTCCTCCTACAGACCACATCTGTAGTCCATTTTTAAATCTGAGAGTATATATTTTTTATTTAAATGTTTTAAAATGTATGGTTAATGAGTATATATATCCATCTATCTATCTATCTATCTATCTATCTATCTATCTATCTATCTATCTATCTATCTATCTATCTATCTATCTATCTATCTATCTATCTATCTATCTATCTATCTATCTATCTATCCATCCATCCATCCATCCATCCATCCATCCATCCATCCATCCATCCATCTATCTATCTATCTATCTATCTATCTATCTATCTATCTATCTATCTATCTATCTATCTATCTATCTATCTATTTATCTATCTATCCATCTATCCATCTATCTATCCATCTATCTATCTATATATATTGCTCAATAGCAGATAATGGAGTACACGTTATTGGCAGTAAACTTTTATGTAGACATTTTTAAAATGCAATATACATAATAATGATGGATTGGATTTATATAGCACTTTTCAAGGCACTCAAAGCGCTTTACAGGGTTCCAGGTTCCATTCATTCACACAGTCATACTGGTGGTGGTAAACTATAACCGGGGGCAGACTGACGGAAGCGTGGCTGCCATTCAGCGCCTACGGCCCCTCTGACCACCACCTCAAACATACAGCAGTCATACATATTCACACAAGGCAAGGTGGGTGAAGTGTCTTGCCCAAGGACACAACAACCATGACACAGGTGGTAGAGCGGGGATCGAACCGCCAGCCCTTGGATCATTGGCCAACCCGCTCTACCACCTGAACCACATATGCCTACTGCTGTTGTTTTTTGGCACACTTTTTATTTTATTTCTGCTACTCTTTCAAAATATGCTAGTTAGAGCTCATGGTTGAATTCATTTACAAGGTCCTACTGTTTGTCTGGGCTGACATGAACTGGGCAAATATTGAGTGTACATCCAGGAGGGGATGCAGCAGCACAGAGGTGGTCCTGGTGCTTTACCGGTGGACATAAGAGTTTATGGCTGGTGGCAACGACTACTTAAGACTTGGTCAACAATGTGGGAGGAGAAGAGGAGGCCAAGGCCACGCGAGAAGTAAAGAGAGCTCCTCACATTTCCTAAAAACTCAGCTGGCCCATTACAAAGTACACGTGGCGTTATTATACTTTGAAATGGTTTGAATCCATAATAATATTTATCATTTGCATATACGTGGAGGTCTAAAGTGGTCTAGTTAGAGTAAGCTGTGTGATTAAATGTTGGAAGTTGTATTTAAAAAGCAACAGAGGGCAGGGAGCATACCGTGTTAAAGGCCACACACCTGGGCCCTGGTAGGTTTATAAGGGCTAGTAAACCTGAACGCATTGTGCCGCCCTCAACGTGTAGACAACGTGTGTCTCAAAGTGTGTGTGTATTGAAGGATCAAAGCACCTGAGGGCCAGACCTGTTGATCTGTGTGACCCGTACACCTCTGCTAAAACCTGCCCTGAAGGAGAAAAGTGTCATGTTTATGTCCTGCAATGATCAGACCACCTAGAAAGAAGGGATGGGCAGAAGGAGGGCTGGTAAGATAAAGTTCTTTTGGCTCTATTTTTCTTCAAATCTTTCATTTGCAGTTTCTGTGAGTTTGAAATGAAAAGTTTTGAGGTGTGTATTTGTCCTTAGTTTGCCATGTGTCCAGTTTCTGACTGACACGTTATAAAAGATATTTCAAATAATCAAAAATAAAGGTATTGCATCTACTTGGTCTAATCTAATGACGAGATGCAACATTTCTAACAACACCTTCTTTATTCAACCAACACGTCATATCATTGAGAACTATTTCCATGATACACTTTATAGCAATGCAGGACTCGTGAGATTTCCTTCCAGTAAACTACCAAGACTTGTATTGTGACACCTTTTTAAACTGCATATCATTCTGCAACTGGCATGGCCCACCATGGGAAATAATTCCCATTAGTTTTGTATATATCTGACAGGCAGTGTCTGCGGTGTAAAGGGACTAAATCGACAAATAAATCCAGGAGCCCTTGTTACTGTTATGACTGCTCCATTGTAAACAGTACAGTACAGTAGTGTAGTAGGGGTTATGTAAAATATACCTTACAGCTGTGTTTGCAACAAAAGCAAACACAGTCAAGGGTTCAAATGACACATTAAAGACAGGGATCGCTCATGTGGAGGAAAGACAGACACCGGTAGCTTTCCTGAAACCTTTGAGCCTTAGAAGCATACGTCATCAGATACAACATCAGACTGAACTACTGAACTGGCACCTTGGACCCTGCTAGCCTGCCAATGCCAACTCCATGAGAGGGCAACCTGCCCTTATCACCTCCTCACCATGCCCAGCATCCTAGCACTGTCCTGTCGCTGGCATGGCCATGGGAAGGTAAGACTTGGAAGAATAAACAGAGAGGGATTGGATTGGGAAGAGCGTAGTGTAAGTGAATACCAGACAGCTTAGGCCTCACCAGGCCCAGCCTAATGAAAACCTTACTGATACTTGCATGTGCATAAACAAGTAAACACACACACACACACATACAAGCTTTCAAAAAAAAGCTTATTAATAACAGCGGTGATAATGATGCAGTGCTTGTACACCCGACCTCATTCCTCTGGTGTGACTACTGCTTGGAAAATACCCATCCAACATAGACACGCTCACACATTCAGGTTGGCATCAGGGAAGTGGGAGGCAGAGCTGCATGGCAGTGGAAGAATGGACCAGTCTGAGGAGGGAAAAGGAAGGTGCGGTTGATAGGAGGATGTGAGGAGAGAGGAGGATGCGTCACATCCAACTTTGACATCATCTCGACTGTAAATATATGTGCCGCATCAGAATCTTTGATGTTCAGAATCGTGGGATTCATTTTTATGTTCAGCGGACTTATTCTCCAGTCAGGGTTATACAGTACTCTTGGCTAAAGATGCGAGAGTCTTCAGGGCCCATAGCTGCAGCATCAGCGATAAGATTTGGCTGGATTAAGAGAAAGGGGAAAAAAAAGATCTAACTCAAAGCGTTCAGCTAAATCTCTGAATAATTTTCTGGCCTGCTCCCCTCTTTGCAGCGTGCCTAGTGTGTGTATTTCGGTGTGTGACAGGGCCGTTTAACAGGCCTACCTGATGATCCGACACACACCACCTGCTGATGCAGCCATGATGTCAGCCTCCAAACATCACCAACATGTCCAACCCTGCACTTCTTTCCTCTCCCTTTCTCTCCTTTCCCCTCACGCATTCGCTCAGTAAAGATTTGAGTTTAGGTTTTTTTCGCTGCTATCCTTAACCAAACTCTATCCTAAACCAAATGTTGGCCTCTTGCTTACTTTAACTGGTTTTCCTCCCGTCTCTCTGTCTACATCACATTATCAGTATACTTGCGCATTTTGGCCTTTTTTTCCTAGTGCCCACTGTTTCCATTGTTTTTTGCCTCGGGGCAGGAAAGAGTGAGCTCCTCCTCCTCCACTTACAGGGAAAAAGGGTCAGACTGAATCAGGCGCTGACAGGACTAAGCCTCTACCTCTCTGATGTGTCTGCAGCGGACGTGTCACCGCAATGAGGGGAAGAGACGGACAGATTGAGGGAGAGAGGGAGACATTCAGAGGAAGTAAAGGAGTAATTCCAATGAAAATATATTATACAGAGATAAAATAAAGTATTCAAAATATAAAAAGATTGTTAAAAAGGTGAAATCTGGTGCAAATCAGGAAAGATCTTTGCTTATCTCTGGATATATCTCCCCCTCTCTCTGCCTCTCTCACACATACACACACATATCCTGACACGTCGCTAAACATCTGAAGATGTGCCGCTGTCCCGCGGGCACGTCTTTTCCTCCCTTCCCTCCCTCCCTCATTTCCACCTCACAGAAGACAAGCACTGGAACAAGATAAGCGTTTGAGAAGCAGATCAGGACACAAATTGTCCTTTGTTGGGGTTTTTGAACCTGAGAGGTGTTTACACAACACAGCACATAATGCGTGCATGCTCAAACACACACACACACACACACACACACACACACACACACACACACACACACACACACACACACACACACACACACACACACACAGTATATATGCTGAAATTGAGACGGAGAGAAAACTTTGAGAATGCCCCAGGCTTCAGGAAGGTGGCTAGAAGTGGAGGCTGCATGAATGATTAGATGGCGTAAAGCGAAGGTATCCACTGTAGACATGCTTAGGGCTAAAACTGTATGCTGTACACTGTGTGTGTGTGTGTGTGTGTGTGTGTGTGTGTGTGTGTGTGTGTGTGTGTGTGTGTGTGTGTGTGTGTGTGTGTGTGTGTGCGTGTGTGTTTATGTGTGTGTGTGTGTGTCTGTGTGTGTCCGTGCGTGTCTGAGTGTGAGTGTGTGAGTGTGAGTGTGAGTGTGAGTGTGAGTGTGAATGTGTGAGTGTGTGTGTGTGTGTTTGTGTGTGTGTGTGTGCGTGCGTGCGTGCGTGTGTGTGCACCTGTGTACAAACCTCATCCACCGGTACTCTGGGCAGTGAGGTAATAGGTGCACTGGGTGCAAGGAGAGGGAGAGAAAATAGTTGACATTCAATAGCTGACATCTGACTGACGTAGGGCCTTCCCTGCTGTAAACACACAGCTTCATAAGACACACAGCCTGCAGACCTGGACAGTGTTGAGCAACCAACTAGCACAGTGCTTTTGAATAATTTGCTAACACACCTCGGAATGTGCTAACGTTATCAACTTGCTAACTAAAAAACATAATTTACATTTTAACAGCAGCATACCGGTATGTCATTTCGCTGGATACAATGAAACCACCATTTTCTCACTCAGAACTGACAGCATTTATGATTCTTGGGGAAAACACTTTAGATTATAAAATACTGCTTCTTTAGTTTCTCCGTGCCTTTAAAAGTTGATTGAGTATGGTGTGTGTACTATACAAGGCTCCTGCTATGGATGCTGAAACTACTTGACCACCTCAACGGCTGAGTTTTTATACAAAAATCCAAAATACACGTTAACAGAAGTGAGACCTGAAGAGATCAGTGAATGCAGTGACCCTACTTTTGAATGCAAAAACAGTCTAGGAATGATTGGAGTAAATACAACAGAATCATTGTAAGACAGTAAAGTATGTGTCTATAGAAATGTGGATCTAACAATCGCAAATGTAATTAGAGGCCAACCAGAACAGTTGAGCCATTGTGTTTACTGTAGATAACATCAATAGCAGCATTGGTCTATGAACAGCTCACCTTAAAAAGCCCAATTCATCACAATGGCTTCAATTCTATCAATTCCCTGAGACATCACATTCAAAACTTATCATGTATGGATGGGGCTTGGGACCTCTAATCTAAATTTAACTCAACCCGATTGACACGTACACACCAATGAGGAGGTCATGGGAGAATTAACACGCTATAACAAGACTCTTGTCTGTGCCTGTGCACTGGAACCTATCACGGTAGCATAGACAAAGCAGACGGGATGTATACAATAGGAGGCCATGGGCAAACCCAGGCGGTTCTGTATAGCGCTATGGGCTTCTCTGTCCTGGTGCTAATGTGTGGTGGGTCAGTGTGTGGGTTGGGCCTGGCTGAGCTACAAAGGCACTGAAGGGTTGCAGGGACAGCATGTCCACAAACAGCAGGGGCAAACAGTGGCTAGGAAGTCACCGTCATGCACACTTGCACACTTACCCTACATATTCATTCACATGAAATGGAACGTGACACTGTCCATGATCACAAACGCCCCGTGTCACTCCCAACTAATACACCACAACACACACACACACGCGTCCGGCTTGAAGGGGGTTAACAGTGAGGTTTTCCATACACTTGAGTTTTAATCTCTCAACAGTAAAGGTATTTCTAAGAGCTGATTCACAACTTCTCCTACTGTCCACATTTTATCCAACTGCTGTTCAGGTCCAAAGCCGAGGCCAGTTTTTCTCCTTTTCTCCGGTTTACTGCAACACAAACATGCACAACTGATACACATATCACTTTTTGAAGCGCTCTTGATCTGCACAAATGTACCTGCGCACACATTCACGAATGGGAAAATATCACTAAATCCGTGCACGCAAACAAGACACATGCTTGCACATTCAAACACACAATGACACACACTCACATTGATGGTATAAGCAGCTGAAAAGGGTAGGGATGAGTCATAGTTCGCTGGAAAAAGTGTCCTGCAAAGACTCTGGGGTACATTTTGGAGGGAATACAACATTCTTTAAAGGACCCTGGACGCTAACACATGACTCACTAACCTCTGAAGACTGACTGGAGAAACGGATGGAGAAAGAAAGATGACAGAGGGCTGAGGAGGCAGCAGGACACAGGTTAGAAAACCAGCTGAGGGTGTGAGAGAGGACAAAGGTTTCCAGCTAACTGTGCAGTGTGTGTGTGTGTGTGTGTGTGTGTGTGTGTGTGTGTGTGTGTGTGTGTGTGTGTGTGTGTGTGCGTGCTTGTGTGTGCGCGCGTGTGTGTGTGTAACCGTAACCGTGTAAATGTGTGTGTTATCTTCTCCCGCTTGGCTAATATGAACCTCCTACACATTATATTTGTGTGTGTGTCCTGTGGTTAGCATGGGCGTAAAGGTGAAGCTGTTGTCTGGAGCTGAGGAGAGGGAAAGATGGTGGTGTGCTGGGGGAGGTGAGGCTGCCGGCCGGCCTGCTAGCCCCTCTCTGTGCGCTGGATGGTGGAAGGTTCAGTCAGGCCTGCAGCTCTCCTGTGGAGAGTGACCTCATCGCCTGGCCCCTGGCATTGTGGCAGCAGCACAAAGCCATGCAGGGGGACAGAGAGAGAGAGAGACAAGACTGTGGGGGGAGGGACTGGATGTGGACGTGTATGAGCCCATATCACTGAGAGAGGGAGAAAGACAGGAAGAGAGAAAAAGAGAAAGAGAAAGTAGTGAATTCTGAAAAGAGGGGGAAATAGAGGACCACCGGGCTCCCGGGGAAGAACAGGGATGAGAACACGCAAGAGGGGTCAACGAAGGAAAGCAGTAGGACAGGAAACACTGGAGCACAAGCAAACACAGCACACAACAGAAAGAAAGCTGCTCATTTGTTCACACTGCAGACTGTCCATAAAAAATACAAATCACAGACGCAATCAAACATCCTCACTACTCACCCACCTGCACACACAGAGAAAGAAGGACACACAAATAGCCGTAAAGCAATGACACAACACACACGCACACGCACACACACACACACACGACAGAGACCACAGGATACTTCCGCTGCAGTCGTTCCAAAATCCAGAGAAAAAGATCTTTCTTTGGAGAGACACAGACAAACAGCAGCCCACTGTCATTCAGTGCCACTACATCCTGTTTCCCCTGTAGTATATACTGCCAGGAAGGACAGTCTGCAGGGGGTCACAAAAGACAGGTGTCCAAGCATGTCCATGCCCACAAGCACACAATTGATTTCAAACGAAGGCATTGGTTAGTATGTATATATATATATATATATATATATTTGTGTCCATGACAATGACTAGAGTGTCTAACTAATCAGTAGCAATGACTCAATGGATAGCCAATATATCAGTATTATTTGTGTGTGGCAGAAACACCCTCTAGGGGCTGCTGTGTGGTAACAACACAGTTTGAGTGTCACACAGTGTACATGAGGATGTTAATAGAACATGTGTGGGCGATTAAAACTGTTAGCAGCTTTTTTCCTGGTGGTTTACCTTAAACCCCATTTTTGCATAACAATGTTAATTTTAGAAACAGAGTGCGACTGTGTTCCAAACATGAACCCATTCACCAGAGCACAGGGCTCAAGTTCCTCATCTATTGGCGTGGGGGCCGGATTCAAATGAGTGAGCTATCAGATAAAAATGGGGGAGCTGGCTGCGTTCATCTGATAGGGCTACACAAGCACAGCAGCAGCACACTATCTCACATTGCATGATCCTCTTTTGTTGTTTTGTCCCTTCACACGACGACAGGCCTTATATAAACTTAAGGCTGAAACACGAGACCAGATCGAACCCCTCTCGGAAAAAGTTTTAGTGTCTCACGCTTCTTTAATGTTTGTTTATTTAGCTTTTCTGTCACTCACTGATTTATTTATTATTGCTTTTGCACCTCTTCAAGCACACACACACACAGACACACAGACACAGACACAGACACACACACACACACACACACACACACACACACAGACACACACACACACACAAACACAGACAAAGAGGGCCAGTACACTAAAGATGTCCCCTGTCCATCGGCAGGGGCCAGTGGGGAAGGTGCAGAGGTCAGGGTTTAGGGGTCGGAGGTCAACCCATCGGTCACTTAATCAACTCATTACTCTGGTTGTTAATTAGAGGATTACAGCAGGCAGGATGAGGTAATCACCACTGCATTGTATTGTAGAATCAGGTTGTGCTTCTTAAGGAATGGCAGTGTCATATAAAAAAAACTGTGGTTACTCGTGGGTTTTTTTTTCCTTCTGGTTCTCTACATATCAAAGATGAAGTACTGTATTTGCTTGACTTACAATTGCCTCCTGACCTGCAGTGTTTTAACAACTCCTCCTGTTACCAGATGGCAATGTTATTTTAGAATATTGCAAGCTCTGCCAAGACAGCTAAAGGAATGGGATAAACAGGGTTTCCTTATGCCTGCCAGACTATTTATGTGGTTTATACACAGAGCAGGGCTTCTCGTGTCTGTACTGTCCCCCAGGAGAGTGCTTTGTGGCATGCGGGCATTTGACTAATGCAGCCGGACAGCAGAGGAGAACTCCAGGAGTGCACACGTGTGTCTATTTGTGTGTGTTTTCTTTGTATCAAAGGGGAAGAATAAATGCACCTCTGTCAGATTTGCCCAAAGTCCTCTTGTTCTCTTGACCTCAAAGAATTGCTTAATGCCATCGTTTCACCTCACATAGTATAGGAGATCATCAAGGTCATGTATCCAGGTGTGCAAGGCAGGCCAACAATAACACGTATGCCGTGTGCCGCTATCAAAAGTCAGATTTCATATCACTTCAATAGGAAGTCAGATAAGAAACATTACAGAAGGAACTGAAAGACTTGTTTGTTTAAACAGGCCGATAGCGACCATATTAAGGGACCGATTTTCAATGGGTATTTAACAGTGGGAAGTGGTGGGAAGATACACATAGGCATATCTCATATGAGGTTGCACCTGGACAAACAGGCTGTGTGCCTGTGCAGATATCCAAAGGAGCATGACTGGATTTGTTCTGTTATCAATGCTGATATTTTCATATCAAAAACTTTTATCTGAAAACTATCATCTAAGTGCTGTTAGGTAGCTGGGGAAAAACTGTAATAATCAAAAATCCGTATGGTAAGATGAGATAATAATTTCAGCTGATATGATAACAAATACTGTACAGTAACAGTATCGAGACAGGTGCTTGGAAGCTGTTTAGGGTGTTAGCGAAGCAGGCACAGCCTAATGTGAGCTCAAACACCTGTTCACCAGCTTAACTTGTGTTGCTTGAGTGTCTGTTGGTGTGGGCAAATCATAATGAAAGCTAATGGGAAGCCAATAGAAGGGTCCCCCCAGTGGCCCGATGGGAGCTACCCCAAGGCAGAGGTTCACACGTGAGTTTAGGGAGCAGCCAAGGTCAAAGAGATAAACAGCAGGCTATCCACTGATTGTACAGGATATGTTAATCCTCTTCAGTTTAGTATTCCTAACAAAACTATGACCTTTTTCTTCTGCAAAACTAAATATACCTCACTCTGCACTGGATGTGCACTAGTGTAACACATGAGTGATGTGCATCATTATGTGAGTATGTCTTGAATAAGTAATCTGAATTATATATATTTGAAATGCTGTGAGTACAAGAAAAAGCATGTGCTTTGATCTTTTATCCCCGTTACCTTTGAGCTTGCCAAACTGACGTTTTATAACAAAACAGGGTTTAGTTCAAATCTGATGGCAACATGCACTAAGGTTTCAACTTCCAGGCAGCTGAGGGAGGATAGACGACACACACACACACACACACACACACACACACACACACACACACACACACACACACACACACACACGGCTGGAGGAGCTCAGAAACTTCACGGCCATAAAGTTTGACATATGGAATGGTGTGTTAATCAAAGACTCCACGCTCCCAGCTGGAGCAGCCTCACTAGGAACACAGTCTGACATGCATACTTGAGAATGTCCATTTGTGTGTGTGTGTGTGTGTGTGTGTGTGTGTGTGTGTGTGTGTGTGTGTGTGTGTGTGTGTGTGTGTGTTTCTCATGATAATGTAATCCCTGTCATCCTTTGTAGTGATGGTGGTATTTGTGTGCAGTGTGGTTATACGGTATGTGTATAGACTGTGTTTGCTCCACCCTTCACCCTACCAGTACAGGTTTTTATAATACACATTTGTCTGAAATTCTCTAACTGTTAATATAGTTTACATGAAGGATTCCAAATGTTGGGCTAATGTCTATTGACAAATGGCTTGATTACCTAAGAGAAAGCTGATTGTTAAGAGGGATGAAGACGAGCAAACAGTATGTCTGTTAGCAGTAGAGAGTAAGAGGCAGTGGGACATCCCTCCATCTTCCTTTGTCTCTCGTCTTCTCCTGAGCTCAGGTAAATATAAGTCCTCAGCAGAGTAAAAAAAGAGAACATTTACTTTGTAAAGAACCCCCACTCAAACTGGCCATACTTCAGTTCATACATCTTTAAATTCCTGTAAAAAAGATGTTGGGGGAAGCAAACATTTACAGTACCTACCCAGAACAGTATATGAGCAAAGTGCAGAGCAACAGCTTATTCTGTTTTAGTTTGAGTAATATTCTGCTTGTCCTAAGATGCCCCTGTGGATAATTATTCTCCCTTCGGGCCCATTCTTATGATGAAAGACACACATCTCAGCCTCTCAGGAGCTTCACTGCTCTGGAGAGACATGCATACTGCATACACTATACATAAATATATTTATATATACATATACATAGTAACATACATACATATGAACATCAGACCTGTTCCATTTTGGCTGATATTGTGTCTCTGAGGTTTCAAGGAGGCATGCAAAGGGCCCATTCTCCAGAACCGTCGATAAAGCAAAGAAGTAAACTAACCAGGAAATGACTGAACAACATCTTAATCCTACAGTGTCAGCTGTGGGTATATGGACACCTAGTATGAAAGCAAACTCACACACACTGTCAACACGATATATGCATACTAAGAAGTTATAAACATAACGTTTGTGTATCTGTCTCCATGGCGATTCACGACAGATAAAGCCTGATCCATAAACAGAATAGCAGATTTTTTTATTGTATGTATTAGACTGCGCTTTGAAATAAAACTGCACACAACACAACATAGAAATGTTTCAAAAAGCAAAAACTGTTTCAAAATGAGAAAGAAAAATCTGATCACAGAGAGTAGAAAGTATAGAAGCTAGAGCAGCATTGTCAACCAGGGTCTGTTATGAAGTTCAGTGGATCACTACTATGGCAGATCAGTCATTTAAGAAGACAAGATGATGAACAAGAGACAGGGTGGGGAGGAAAAGACAACAAGGAAAATAGAGGGCTGCAAAGAAATATGTGATGAGAGATTTCAAAAATGAGCGCTGCAGAGAGCCGAGAAACAAAGAGGGCTTTATTGTTTTGGATATTCTCATTACTGTAGGGGATGATAGCATAATATAGTGCTAATGGGGGGAACAAATCATGTGGTGTCCAGCTTACATAACCGCTGAGTGACTGATCACACAAGATGTTTCCTTGACACACACACACACACACAGCCACCAGGCCACTGTTTTCTTTGTCCGTCTCGCACTAAACGACCCTTAATCAAAAAAGACATTTTCTTTGTGAACAAAAATCTATTTGCCGATTCCAACCAACAGTCGAAAATCAGTCAGAACCGGTTCTTGCATGTAGCCATCTGTCATCCAATCACGTGAGCGTTGACCCATTTTCATGCAAAGGCCCATACCAGGTGCAATGGTCAGCTGTCACTCTCTTCTCACCCAATGAGACATAACGTGCAGTGATTTCTGATAACCCAAATGGCGTGTTTTTGTAGAACGAGAGTTGGGCGAGACACAGCGAGAGACTGAGAGACAGAGAGAGCGAGGACTGTGCAGTCAGACTCCATCTGCTAATGTGCGTCAGTCCTCGACAGTTCTCTGGCACATCCAAAAAGCCAATGTACTTCATTCCCTCATCAACGCCAATGACAGACGGCATCAACAAGTAGAAAATATTGCTGTGGAAATGAGTTTGGTTTAATTTTCAGTTTTTTAGCCCGTTCTACCAGGGATATACACTACTTTATGAGATTACAGATATTAAACAAGCAGGCAAAATGTTTTTGAGCAGAACCTTACCAGTGAGATCATTCTTAAGTGTACTCTACAGCAACTCAGCCCTAGTGTAAAGGCCTGCTGGTTGGTGTGTGCAGTGTTTTATTCATGCTGGAGAACCACATTGGCCATACATCAATACACTTCTGTCGGTAGGGGCTCCAGGCGCGACAACCGCAACATAACCGCAATGCGACCGAGCTAGCAGCCAGCCAAGCAGCCAGCCGTCCAGCAGCATCATCCCTAAGTGAAGAGCAAGAACAGAAGAGAGGGAGCCAGACTTTAAGGGACAGCGCTAGAGAGTTTGAAGAAGGCATAGCCAACTAACTGCCATGTCACTGTGCAATCTGGCAAATCAGACAAGATTTTCACTAAGAGCCTTCAGTGCTGCTCGCTGCATGTTCAACCACAAATACCACAATAACGAATTCCTGTGTGCACAGAATTAATGGTTGATGCTAGCTGTGTGTAGCGAGACAGCAAACATGACAGCTAGTCGAATAAATTCTACATCATGCATGGTTTCAAGGGGCTGATGACGATGCCATTACATAGCTTGGCATGCCAAGAGGCCTTGACTACATTAAAACCTGATGGTTTATGGTCTACTGCCATATATTCCTGTGGTGTAACTCTAATCTGCCACATCAGCCACCCAAGTACATGGTTTTTCAGACTGTCCGGATCCATCACATGTTGCGCCCTGCCCGGGGCTACTTCAGAGGCACTGACGTGCAATCAGAGGCCTGCGTGACTGTGCCAAGGGAGCACGGGAAATTGTCAGCTGACGAAAGACTGGAAAGAGTGTGTTTTGGGTTTGGAGCCTTCAGCAGGAAAGCTCCGGTGTTTTCCTCTCCACGGGGCATAATGGATTCTCCCCGCCAATGAAACACTATTCCGGCTGGCGGGAGGAACCCCCAGCCACCTGAGAGCCTTTCCCACAACACCCCCCTCCAGTGTCAGAGCCAGAGCCAGCCATCACTGGAGATCTGGGACAGATGGAAGGATGGAGAGAGGATGGTTGAAGAGAGGAGGAATGTGAAAGAACAATGAATCAGAACAGATGGTAAGAACAAGGGGAGGGATAGAGAGAAATTGGCATCCCTTTCTGCCTAAGACGACTGTGGAGAATCGCTGATTTCTCTGAGCACCGCCGCCCATATCCAAATACACAACATGATACTGACATACACAAGTCACCATAACAACCAACAATGCAATGCAACACAGACAAACACATCCAGTTGCCCCCTTACCCACCCTTCACTGCATAGCCCTGCTGTTCTCACACATCTGTGCATGTTCACCCCTCCGCCTCACTCTGTCAGTGTCTTGGCAGACTTGAGATGCTCCCAAAGCAGGCAACACTGGCACTCAGTGGCCACAAGGGCAATGCACTTGACAGGAACAATGGCCTGTTCAGGATTTGATCAGCTTACAAACATGCATTCGTAGTCCACACACACACACACACACACATGTGTATGGCTGGCGTCATCACACTGGATACAGTGCAAAGCTTCAACAGAAGAAGGAGTTGTACCTTCTCTCATTGTCGTCCAGGTGAGCAAACAGCACATTCTTGGAGATGGCCTTAGCCAAGGCCGTCATGGTCTTGTAGTCTTTTGGAATAACCTGTGAAGAGAAAACAGTAACATTCATTACAGTGAAGGAACTGAAACAACCCTATGCAGGTGGACACATGAAACAAACCAGGACGATATAATAGGCCTGACTTCAAAAGCAGACTAAATTGAGTAATTAGAGAGCAGCGTATTGGCAAACTCTGAAAGAGAAATATCCCACACATGTGTTTGTGTATTTTTGGGAAAGCCCATCTGTTCAGGGATTACACTCAATATGTCATAAAAGCCCTTAAAAAATTCACAGCAGGCCTGAACTCATTCATAAAACATGCATTCCCACATCCCGCACTGGTCTAGTCTGTAGCCACAACAGAGCAACAGAAGTCTGTATTTATAAAGAGAGAGAGAGACAGGGTAAAAGTAAAAGAAAGAGAAAGGGAGAAAAGACATTAGGAGGAAACTAAATCCTTCTTAATGCAGAATAACTTACAAAAGGAGCGAGGAGTGTGCATGTGTGTGTGTGTGTGTGTGTGTGTGTGTGTGTGTGTGTGTGTGTGTGTGTGTGTGTGTGTGTGTTGTCCCTGGTGGTGGTGGTGGGTAGAGGGGGGGGGGGGTTAAGGCTGTAATTACATAAAAGCAACAGATGTCTCCACATGAAGAAGACCACGCAGCACTGTGCACAACTTGCACACAAATGCCCACACGACCACATCACATATTGAATAAAAAGGACCAAAATTGTATCTATCTGCATACACAGGGGACCCGACTACTCAGTGGACAGAATGAGGAATAGGATGGTCTGGCCTGCAAAACTGAGTTGGATGAGGACATGAGTTGGATGATGGTAGTACTGTAATTCTCTGATGGGGATGTTAGGGTAGGCTACCTCATTTTCCATCCAAAAGAGGAGGGGCTGTCACCTAGGGGATCTTTCAAAGACAAGTCGATGGCACTCTAGTTAACACCTTTAATGTCATCCAAAAATGATGATTCAGAGGTGGTCCTTTCTAAAGTGACTTGTCAGGATAAGTGACGTTAAGTTGAGTTACTTTATTAGTCGACGGTTACATTGAAATCCGTCTTATCGCACATCCCCCTCTCAAGTCACCACACTTCGGAGGGGGTCAGAGCACAGGGTCAGCCATAGTACAGCGCCCCTGGAGCAGTTTTGGGGTAAAGTGCCCTGCTCAAGGACACAATATGGTAGAGATGGAAGGCACCGTAGATGTAATACCAGCCACGACTTGTCTTATAAATAACACACTCCTGTCTGGTGCCGGGGGTCGAACCAGCAGCCTTGTAGATACTGATGGGCCTCCTTTCCTCCAGGCCATCTTACAACCCAATATATATATATACACCCCATATAATGTGACTATATTCTGTTCTAGCCAATTGGAAAAAAGATATTGGGGTAAAGATGTATTGGAAAAAATAGATGTGTATGTGTATGCCTGTACTCAATGGTAAAGTAAATTCAATTAAAAAGTGAAGTAAGGGTTGTGACAGGTTAAATACTTGCCTCCATGTGTGATATTCATATTAAGTCTCCTCAACATCATCACAAACATAAACTGCTTCATTTAATGCCATGAAGTTGGAGAAAATCTCTGACTCTCAGCCCATTTTAATCCCACCTCGCCAGGAGGGTGTCCACAGTAGGTCCCCATCAATCTGATCCCAGCACAGTTATTCATTCTGTTAATGTGCTCTCCTCAGCCTGCCTGACTGACTGCTGGCCTCACCGTTTGTTAAGACTCATAGCACTTAACAGCAAAGCTCTTTTTAATCAGATGAGCGGAGGTTATTTAATTGATGGCGTTCAGTTTAAACAGCTATACACAACAGTGTATTTCTCACAGTGGAGTCATTACTGGAATTGATGTAGAAAGATGTTGGCACATACAGTATGCTCTTAAAATTTCTGTGTGTGTGTGTGTGTGTGTGTGTGTGTTACCTCACTGCTTTCATGTTCTAATTCAATTTTGATTTACTTTTCTCTGATGGTCAGACAGTCAGATTAATCAATTTCTTCAAAAGTGGCTGACGTTGCTGTGTGCGTCATTGCAGGTGTGTGTGTGTGTGTGTGTGTGTGTGTGTGTGTGTGTGTGTGTGTTTCAGTCCATGAGAAAGTGAATGACAGTGAAGGAAATGAGTCCGGAGATGTGGGCAGGCTTGTTGCCATGACACATGATGACTGCAGCGTCTGGTAAGAGGCTTCAGAGCCACAAACACAAGTGCAAGTGGTTGTGCAGTTCACACACCTGGCACGCACCACACACACATACACACCACATGCTCCAGTGGCCTTGCGATTACTGCATGTTGATGGGGGATTAATTTATGTCATTACCCAGCAATTAATGTGTGTGTGTGAGTGTGTGCGTGTGTGCGTGTGTGAGTGTGTGCCTGTGTGTGTGTGTGTGTGTGTGTGTGTATACATGAGCATGTATGTGTGCTGTATGTGTATGTATCGCCCTATCCTAAAGCCATTGAATGATATGATCTCCCAGCAAAATCCTTATTTCTAGGGCGTGTACACAAGTAAGTATGTATGCATGTGGATGACATGTATTGAAATGTATTGATTTCAATGACTTAAACTGAATTTGAAACAAAGTAGGCACTAGAAATTCCAGTAGATTACCTCATTGCATAACCTTATTTGAATGAGTAACCTGGCTGTGCTTGCACATATACTGAACGCACCCTGACATGTGGGGATTGATCGAATGTAATCTATATTTACAAAGAAATCTCTCTTTCCACTGTCGCGTTGTGCCAATGAATGTGTCCATGCTTTTAGGTGGGCGTGTGCAACAGGTCTATGTCCAAAGCATAAACAACAATTGACCTCCATGTCTGCCTGATGTTTTTGATTGTATTTTGAATGTCTCATATTGGGGCAGGGCCTTGGATAAGCCCCCTTGATTTCTAATACCTCTCTGGATTATCATTTAAATTTTTTTTTTATGTTTGTTTTCTTGCGATGATTTTTTTAGGGGTTAGGGTTGTGTATAATGGCTACTGTGTGTGCCAGTTAGTATAACGTATGGGTCCATCTTCTTTTATTTTATTTCTTTTTTTTAGAGATGGGACAAAAACACCATTGTGAGCCGGGGCGCCCTTAGCTCAGTTGGTAGGGCGTCCCCTTCCCCGGGCCGGGCCCAGCAGCAGACCCGGGTTCGTTTCCTGCCCGCGGTTGTTCTCTGCATGTCACTCCCCTCTCTGCCCCATTTCACCTCTGTCTCTCTGCACTATCAATAAAGCATAACAATGCCAAAAAAATATCTTAAAAAAAAAATTAAAAATAAAACACCATTGTGTGAAGGACAAGACTACATGAACACATTGCGGACAGGACAGGCTAACAGAGACAAGGTAACTTGTATGGGTAATTTTACGGGTAGAGTTTGGAAAGGTATCCATCTTTACGCGTCTATCTTCCTTGTCTGACCTTGCGTACGTAGCTGACGGCGTCCTCTTCGGTGTAGACCTCGGCGCTGACCCCTCCCCTGCGGCGGCGGGCCTTGACCACGGGGTTGGGCGGCGGGGGAGAAACCTCATCGTCGTGTGAGTCGGACTGGCTGTTAGATTTCTGCCGTGCCATGATCTGCTTGCATTCTTCCTGCAACAACCAAGGGGAGGAAAAAATACATTGTTAGGTGGACAGGCAGAGAGAGAGAGAGAGAGAGAGAGAGAGAAAATAAGGTTTTCAGCGCTAACATATAAATAAGCAGATGGTCTATCAAAACAGTTCCAACATGGCCAAACTCCTTAAACATGTCAAAAAAGACCTATGTGTAGAAAGACACATCCAACGACTTTTTGTAGCTAAAAAGCCCGATCAACTGAGAGCATCTGTTATTATTTTACCTCTCAAACTATCACATGAACACGGCCTGACAAACCTCTCCAAAACACCCTTTGGGATATTCAAGCATTGTGTGGATTCCTAACCAGGTCAGATGCATTCAACAGAATTGTATTCGATTCAGTTTATTTAAGAAGGGGACAGGGCAAATGAATAACACACATGATCATACAGAACACAAAACACAAAGCACCAGTGAAAAAACAAAATTAAAATTAAAAAGACATTGTGTACAGTACAGTCCGAGTCTGTCTGGACATCTGGTCGCTGTGGTATGAAATAAAAAGCCATCAAATATGAATGTGTGCACTGCAGGCCTGCACATGTAGAGAGTGGATGGCTCAGTCAGGTACCTTCCTCCTTTCTGGTAATGAACAACAAGGAATAAAGACTTCACAGAGGAGATGGATGGCCCTCTGGCTTGCTGTTGTTTCAACTGCTGAACACTATGCAGGTGCTGAATCATTGATAGCACACTTGATTAGCACATTAGCATAAGTAAACAATAAAACTACTGCAGGTACTATGTCAGGGTGCTGCTATGAGACAAGGCCAATGAGAAAAAACTGTTTGTGCAAAGGTAGCCAGCGTCCACTGCTTGTATGTGTTTAACAGCTGCTGTGTATCTGTATGCAGCCAGCAACAGGCACTTTTTGTTTATATGCCATCATTGGAGTGCATTAGTGTGTCTAGTAGTGGGGATCGAGTTGACAGCAGTGTTATTCTTCACCACCAAATGTTTTGGTACGTGACAATAGCCGTTGTTTGCTGATTCACTAGCATTGCCACTGCGGAATAAACAGATGTGTCTCAAAATCCAGACAAGATCCCAGAAAGGCAAGCGAGCAAGAGGTACATTTATCAATGTAGGAATTAATTAAGGCATTTTCAGGCAGCTGTTTTATTTATGCAAATAGTTTTTTTTTTTTTTTTTTTAAATTGCAAACATTTGTCTTGACTTTTTTTTCCTACAATTTGACAATCCCAAGACACTCTATGGATAACAGAAATAATCATTGGTCTTATTTATGTTCATCAAATAATTGACCTAGGTTTTTATATTGTATAAGTATTTTGGTTTAGCTAAGACAATAACACGTGTTCATTGTTTAGCATTTTATAACCTTGTAAATATCGGATTAACTATGGATCATTAACGAGGACGGCGATCAATTAAGGAAAGTGCTTGTTCACTCAACCTTGCTACCATTGCTCTCGTACCGCCTCTACATTTTGGAGTGCATTGTGTAATTCAACTACCGCCATTTGCAATCACAGTCAAGCAACTTTTTTTTGGTTGCAAAACTGGAGAGAGGGGGCAAAAGAAGAAAGCAGCTGGGAGCAGAGTGATTATTGAAGGCCTTGCCGAACTATTTCTGACACATCTTCCTTTCATACACTGACAGGGATGGACAGAGCGAGACCGAGAGAAAAATCCAAGAGACAACGTGTGACAGAAAGAGAACGAGAGAGAGAGAGAGAGAGAGAGAGAGAGAGAGAGAGAGAGAGAGAGAGAGAGAGAAAGGTGGAGGTGGTGAGGAGACTGTCATATTACCCCGAAAATCCAGACCGCACAATTCAGCAGTTCTCATCCTTGACAGCATAATGTGCAAATTGGGATGGGATCCGGGAACCCTTGCACTCACTCATTCTATGACTCGGTATATATTTTCATTCAATAATATATTTTTTTTTAAGTCGCTGTATATCTCTCTTTTTATCATTCAGTTCGGTAGGTCTCTGTCATACTTTGTCTTACTCCTACTCATTCTACGATTACTGTGACATACTACAATTACTGTGATGCTTTGCTCTGTGTCCATTTAATATGTGATAAAACAGATTATCTCACACATTCACATACACACACACACACACACACACATGCACACACACACGCACACGCACACGCACACACACATGCGTCTTGCTTGTCACTGCCTGAGTGAACTCAGCCAGCTTAAGGGAAGAGGGGAGGTAGATCCAGAGAGCAGTACTGTCAACAACACACACGCTCACCTACACATGCACAGACAGACTGCAGGCAGAGAGGGGACTGGGGACGCTCAAACACTTCAGATCAATCAGGGTGGCGAGGTCTGCAATCAGTCAACACACTTGAGTCTCCAAGATAAAACACGACGCGTCCCTCTCTTTCAAGCCCTGAATATGACACACAGCTTTCTGTGTGCACTCGAGAAAAACAAAATACAGGTCACAATCGCAAACTAGTATACACTGTTTACATGCCGCCACCTACAACAATCACTAGTGGTTACTTTAATTCTTACACACACACTCAAACTAGTTAACATCAAGCATCTTTACCTTGCAACACAACTCGCACATGCTTTGACAACAAACAGCGTAGTATCCTCCTTGGCCCTGCCTCCATGAGACTATGCAGGTTAGCTAGAAGGCTAACTACAGGCTTGAAGTATTTACCATGGCATGGAAGGTCCCTGGCCAGGTCTGCTGTGTGTCCCCCCGCCTGTCAGAGGCACCGGGCATCAAGTCAAAGTGTCAGTGTGTCAAGGTGTGCATGGGAATCAGCAGCACACATGGATCCCCATCTCATACACACCTGACACACATCTCACGCAGCATCTTGGCATACCAGCACAGCGGCTGCTTTCTGTCTGTATGTGTTGTTTGTGTGTGTGTGTGTGTGTGTGTGTGTGTGTGTGTGTGTATGTATGTGTGCACACTCAGGTTTGAGTGTGTGTGTGCGCGACTAAGAAGAAAATCCAAGTGTGTACGAGAGAGCCCAAGTTGTAAAACGTCTGCGATCCCAACGACAGAGCAGCTGAAGCACAGGGCTACTGATGAAAACACTGGTCACAGCAAAAATCCTGTTTTTCCATCGCTCCTGCGCAACTCTCTGCTACTGCTTCCCAGCCTCTCTCTGCCCATCTCACTCTGCCCATCTCTCTCTCTCTCTCTCTCTCTCTCTCTCTCTCTCTCTCTCTCTCTCTCTCTCTCTCACACTCACTCACAATCAGGTGGCTCCTGCTTCCCCCAGTCACTATGACAACTGGGTACCGTGAGCATCCAGAATAGTTGGTGGAAGCACACACACCTACATTCACACACAGACACACACACAAACACACACACACACACATCAGTGATGACGCCCGTTGACAGATTGCCTCTGTCCCTTTCTCTTTGACTCGCATATCTACATTGATTTAGTTCAGAGAAGGAGGAGAACATCACTCAATACAGACTTCAGTTCTGACCAAAGCGTGTTTGTCTTTGTGTTTTGCACCGGCAAACGGCTCCAAACGTTCCCATAGGGATATGTCGTCATCCCATACATTCCCGGTGCGTGCCAGACACTGGTCTGTACCATGCAGTGTCTCTCTCGCTCCCCCCTGATCTCGACCCCCCCCCCCCCCCGATCTACCCCCCACACACACCCTTTCCTATGAGGTCATGGGGTCAGGCTTCAAGTAAGGACTTTGTTTCTGGCTCCAACAAGTCCTCTCAGTGTTCTGGCCCCCAGTGCTCACACACAGGGACACAGACAAACGTGTGCTGCGTGACTTTAGATGTCTCATAAGTGTTTTGCAGAGGGTGGCTTCAATAGTCCAAGGTGAAGCTCAGAACAGCTGCAATAGGTCTTTACAAGCAGCAAAGTCAAACCTGTCTGGGCAGTATATTATTGCCCAGTCTAATTCACTGTAGTTAGCTAAACAAAACCCATCTGCAGCTTTTGCAGTGTTTGACCTTCTATCTCAATCAGCGCTTGTGAATTTGTTTTTTTATTTCACACAACATTAAAATATCTTTCCAGGAGCAAACCACTCCTCTCTTAATATCCTGCCATGTATTGTTTTTATTTACCAATATATTCTCTGCTCTATATAATCATTGCTGTCTACTTATCTGGGAGCCTCTCTCTCTCTCTCTCTCTCCTTCTCTCCTCTGCTCTCCCTGCGTCATCGTGGGCGGCTGGATGCCAGAGAGAGAGAGAGAGAGAGAGAGAGACAGAGAGAGAGAGAGAGAGAGGACAGACGAGGAGACAGAGGACACAGAGTCTCTGTAAAGAGTGGGCTTTTCATTAGAGACAGAGTGACTGAGTGGGTCAGAGATTAACACACAGGATGAAGACACGGACAGTACATGACACACACACATGCAATCCCACGCGCACCTCCGTACATCTAAAGTCAAAGCTATGACGAACTCTCATCCTAACATCTGTGACTAACAAGGTATTACTCTGCGCAACAACCATGCCATCATCACGGCCAGCAGCAAAGAAACAACGTACGTAAATACTTCAAAACATCTCATTTTCCATGACGTTCGTTTTTTGATATTAATTAGAGAAAAGGAAACAGCCATACGTGGTTACCTTAGGTAGCCCTTTATCTTTTTCACTCTCCACTGCCAGGGCCGAAAGTATGCGAGTGAACCAAAAACAACAAGGGGGTGGCACACACACACACACACACACACACACACACACACACACACACACACACACACACACACACACACACAGGTAATGAAGCATGGACAGCTGACCCACCAGCGGAGCCTACATTCTACTCATCACTTTGTTCCACCCCATTACAGCACCACAATGGACAGAAGGTTCGCTGCTGTATTAGGACTATGTGTATGTGGAGTGCTGACCTCCTGGCTACCAAATGATTTTCACTCTCTTTATGGGTGCAACACACACACCCAGGCTCTTATATACACACACACACACACACACACACACACACACACACACACACACACACACACACACACACACACACACACTTCAGTCCTTGCCAATGGTAACTCTCCATTGGCTACATTCTGTCTCTACTCCTAACACTAACTATCAGCTAAAACCTACCCATTTAAAAAACTGTCATTTTATTCATTACACTATTAGCACACACACTGCCCATCAGTGTATGGGCATTACATACACTTTTCTAGAACTATAACTTTTGGGGACCAGCCTTTCCGCCCACATTTAATCATGAGTAAACCTTTGCTAAAACATGACAGCAGCTACAGAGCTGACACCTAAGCCTGGCTCCATACATCACAAGCACAGTTCTCCCATGCTGGCAGGATGTTAGTGGGAGTTCTTTTGGTATTGAGGCGTCAGTGCTGCACATGTTCTTTGAGTATTTTCAGCTAATCGACAGGACAAGTTTCACATCTATCAAGACTGCACCATCCAACCTAACGAACACAATTGAAGGGAGAATTCTTTAGATCAATTAGTCAATTGACATCAATAATTTCGCAAAACCTAATAACTCAACGCTTTTCCACTTTTCATATTGCATGCATCATTCCACTTTCAAATCCCTTTCATACTTCATAATTATTCAATTTTCAGCTATGCAGTCTAGCATCAGCTTTTCTACATTTATATTGATTTAAACTTTTGCCACTCCATTGGTCATTTTGTCTTCAATGTGAATATTTGCTAGTTTACTATAGCGAACATAGGAAATAACTGTTTGTTGTTGCAATCTAATTGCAATGAAAAAAAAATAATGCTGCCTGCTTTGCCAATGCTGTGTTTTAACATAGGTTAAAGGCTCAGGCAAAGATATTTTGCTTGAAGCCTTTATCCAATGTCTCTGCCCTATAGTGCTTTACATCTTAAGCGTTGCACATTTTTTCTCCCACCGAGTAGTTGGTGAGGGAGGAGGGATGCAATGGGCGGATGAGAGAGGACAAAGAAGGACCACCAAGGAAACAGGGGGCTGGGCGTCCGATTTTACCTGCAGGGGCCCCAGGGTAGGTTAGGGAGGAGGTTTAGACCCGGGTCACTGCGCGCAACCCGGGCTGATTTGACAGAATACCCTGCTCCCAGCATGGTGGTGATGAGTGAACACAGATGCTTGAGAAAAAAACAATTACACTGGACAACAAACTCCTTGTGTATGGGACGTACTGTTTGACATTTGCTAAATTAAAATGTTCCCATGCTGCTGATATGATGCGTACATATCAAATAGACACACATATACATAAATTGATTTAAATAGTTGTGGGGATGAACAAAATGAGGGAAGGGGCCAAAGAATAGCAAACAAAAGTAAAAGTAGAAGATAGGGGAGATAATCCAGAGCGACACCTAATTCTCCTCTAATGCTCTCAGTGGACTCTACAAACAAGCAAACCCCTCATGACAAATATGTCAATCTTGGGCCTTTGAAGGGACTGGCGGATTTGTTATGACAGGTCCTGGTGACAGCTGAATGGTTGGCAGAACAGAGAAGGCTTCTCATCTTACAGGGGGAGCGGGAGACGGCGGCTGATTGACTGATAGACTGACAGACAGACGGCGAGAGAGAGAGTGAGGAACTCTTCCCATAGTGCAATGTGATGGGATCGTCCACGAAACATAGCCGATGCATCAGGGTTAACACGTGTCTTGTGTCTTACTCGACATGCTTTATGGAATTCTACTAGACACCAACTGTGTAACCGATTGCAACGTTGGCCTACATGCATACAGATAATGAGGCAAAGTAGAGGCACACAGATTCAACTCGAGAAAAAGTGTACGGTTGTATCAGGTTTTAAGAAAAAAAATTTAAAAATATTGTTGTGCTATTTAAGTACATTTTCAACTGAATAACTTAATATCAAATATCAAATCTATCTAATAGTGGGAAAAAAACAATAGATGAATTGATATGCAAACAATATTTTTATTTCCCACTGACTGAACCTGTAGGTAGTTTAGCAGCCCTGACAGTAAATGCAGAGTTTCCCTTGGAGGCTACTTTTAAGCTTAAGTGTGGAGCTTTGTCTGCAGACCTAAAAGGAAAGCACTTATACATATGGGAGTTTATACGTGTTAAGTTTAAATGAGAGTTTCATAAATATATCTTGTACTTAATACATTTAAAAGCCTTCCACAATAAAATGTATTGTTTCAAATGTATTCTAAACGCAATGAGTGAATGAATGAATGAATGGATGATGAAATGTGAATGTTTTTTCTTGAGTTCAAGTTTGGGTTGGGGAAATGGAGAAATATAATGGTAAAGCATCCTGTATATACATGTGAAAAACAGGATACTTGTGACAAAGAAGCATAAGCATGTACATGACTGCTCTGCAAAGAGTGGGGAATGAAAGGATGAGGGATGACAGGGATAAGGATGAAATGGTAAAAAGCCAGGAGTAAAGCATGCAAGCCAAACCCATGACAGCCCTGCAAGCACAAAGACTGGGAGTATTCTGGCAAGAATAACAACACACAGCAGCACACAACCACAAACTGATCAACCCGGTATCACGCCGAGGCGTGTAATACACACGCGTGGACCGGCGGGTCTATTACACGCCTTGCCTAACCAGGGCGTGTGAGTTACACGCCGCACCCCGCCCGTCTAAATGAACGGAGGATACTATCCAGCTGCAGCCCCGGAGACAAACGCCCTGGCGTAGGTGGTTAGGGTTAGGGCAAGGGGACAGGGAGAGGTTAGAATATAGATAGAACATTGACGGTTAGGGTTAGGGCAAGGGGACAGGGAGAGGTTAGAATATAGATAGAACATTGACGGAACGCCGCGGCGGCCACCGCGGCGGCCATCTTAACTACGGCACGTGTAACTCACACACCCTGGTTAGGCATGGCGTGTAATAGACCCGCCGGTCCACGCGTGTGTATTACACGCCCTACCGTGAGATCGGGTTGAACTGATATACTGTATACTAAAGTCTCTATACAATACTCTATACTAAAGTGGAAATTGCTATGCCAACTGGTGTGTCAATGCACATATTTAAGGATTTAAGGATCATCCAACACATAAACTTACCCATTACATTACAGTTAGCTATGATGCCTTATACGATAGTTAATTGAAAAGTTAATTGTTGGTTATGCTGACTACATTGAAAAGTAACATATGAAGAACTCCACATTAAAACAAACATAACATAATCCAGAAACCTTATAAACAGTTTTTAGTATTATCAACTATTAACAGAAAATTGTTGGAATGAAAGTTTCCAAAACTGTTCTATGGCCAAGGAAAACTGTCCACCAGAGTATTGTTTAAAATAAATGAATGTGGGACAGCATCCCACAAAATTACAAAGCATCGTTGCAATGGGGCCTAGGTTTGGATTTGAGATCAGTCAGATATGGTGCTAAGACTCATGTCCAAGCTTAACACACTTCCAGATGGAGAAGGGGAGTGACGGCTGTCATGTGGTGAACATTTGGTTGCAAGTGCAGGTGGTATGTTATGTACAGAACGCACAGAGTGTCGATAGCTGCTGTGAACCTTACAGGAGGAGGAGAGAGAGGCAGCATTCATTTGACCATCTAACATCACCATCTTCACATGATCGTGACGAAAGAGTATGCAACAATAAACCCTATCATGGATTCCTCTTATAATATATCTCCTCTTCAAGAACTGTAATCTCCTACAACAAGCTTTGGTATTAGAAGAAACAGATATTCCATTGTGAACTATGCAGCTTTGCTGCAAACATACAGTAAACAAAAATGCATCAATTCAAAGAGAAACCTCAAGTTCAGGAATAGTCCTGTCAGAAAACTTTGAAAAAACGTAGCTAAGGCGTTACAAACATTTAGTCTTTTTTTCACTGTGTGCTAAAGACTTACATTCACTCATCAGAAATGACACACTGAGATGAGACAAAAGAGACGGATAAATGAGAACACCCATCTGAAGATATTGCTCTAGGCGATCAAACAATGCCATGCATAAATAGGCAGAATGAAAGGGAGCCAGGCGGCCATTTCCCCTATCCACAACGTCAGCTGAAAACACATGACTAGTTATAACACCCAAACTAAAGTTTAGAACAATCTGGTCAGACTGATGATTTAGGGAAACTTTACACAGTAACGATTGACACAAACGCAAAAGTATTTGAAGTTTGGCAACAGTGTTTGCAGTCTTGAAAACCTAACCTTTTGAACCCAGGTTCCAGAGTGGAATCTTTTCAAAACGCAACTCCAGCGTCACCACGTGAATAGCAATGCCCTTCCCTGTGGTAACGATGACATCACTGCTCCACTCCTCACCTGCGTAGGCCTATTACATTTGCCGTCAAATAGCCATACACAAGTTAGAAGTTTAGAAGACAACAGGCACGGTGTCTCCGCTGCACCATCACTATGATCAGCGGAGAGTCTAGTGCAGGTCTCAAATAAAACACTCGCCAAATGTAGTAAGTTATTAAGACCACCAGCTACTTCGGCTGGTGAAAGATGGTGTGCTTTGCCAGCTTTTTCTAGCAACTCATGTCACCACCGTTAATGCCTGTGACACGGCTTTCTACATTAAAAAAACACTGTAGCGCGCAACAGTTAAGTTACTGTTAATACAAACAGAGCATTCAGGCTACGGCTTCACACTAAAAGAATTTCACTGGCCAAACGTGAGTTGACTTGACAGAAAGGTATAGCGCTGACACACAGCCCCTTTCACAGCCCTTTAGCGCTCCAGTCACTAGCAGCATGTCTTCTGCTTTCACCCAGTTTCTACGCTGCGAAAAGAGAGGACAGAAAGCTTGGCATTTGCAACTCTTGTCACCCTGCGCTCATACCAAAAGCTTCATGAATGTTAGTGGCATTACTTTTCGGTTACAGTAAGGTTTACATGCACCTAATTGCAGCGGAAGAGCTATCTGCTAGGCTACAAGTGTCACCGCCAACTACTGGCTTGCTCTGAAGTGTGTGTGTGTGTGTGTGTGTGTGTGTGTGTGTGTGTGTGTGTGTGTGTGTGTGTGTGGGGGGGGTGTGTGTGTGTGTGTGTGTGTGTGTGAGTGAGAGTGAGTGTAGTATAAGGAGACACTAAATAGAGGGAAATAAATAAATTCATGAATGTGGAGGAAGACCCTTAAAAAAACACAACCATCAAAGAACAAGACTGTGAGAGCAGATGATGTAGAAAAACCCAGCCTGGAAAGAGATTTTGCAGATTAGATGGTGCATGGCGTATGAAAGGGATCCTGTGCTAATATGAGATGATGATGTTTAGGTCTTGGAAAGGAGGGGAAAAGAATACCCCGGTGATCTATGAGGCACACGGGAGAAAAAAAGATGAAAGAAGAGATAGAATAAACTTGGTGAATAAAGGAGCTCATTGAACACAGGAGGTACGTTCTATATCCTCTGCTGTTGCCTAGGTGACCACCTCTAGTGGGCGTCGTGTTGACGAAAAGGGTTGGGAGGGGAGGAGAGGGGGTGGGGGGGGAGAGGGAGAGGGAGGGGGAACAGACAAACATGGAGGGTGAAGTAGATTGGAGAAATGAGGGAGATAAAAGTGTGTTTTCTGTATGATCTCTTTGTGTTAAGATAAACCGTTTCCTGCCAGAATGAGAGACAAGACAGGACACCTTGATTCAACAACACTTTGTTTCTCCACTGGCATTTGTATAGATTATAAGATATTAAGATGAATGATTTCGGAACATTGATAAACCTTTAGAACAAAAAAGCAACGTTTAGAGATGAAAAATGGAAAATGTAGTCCTAAATTCAGATTAAATGAACATGGCTTGTTGAGCCAAACATTGTCCTCACGTTTAGGGGGAAAGGAGCACAATACGTTTCTCGAATAACTGGGGCGCCACAAAAACATACGTGGCCTGTTTGAATTGCACGAATGACTGCCCTGACAACACAAGCACATATTTGGACGTTTTGACTATAGGGCCGGCAGTTTTTTTTTTATTCAAACCGCACCAGGCGATTTCACTGACCACTATTCAACAACACAGCTAAAGTTCAAGCCCTGCTCCTTAAGCAATACACTGGATCCTTCCCACCTTAAAACAGGCTGCTTAGATTCTGAACTTTGACCTATAAAGGGATACACACATCAAAGATAACCTTATTATTAGCAGGGCTGAGCAAGAACTGGAAACCTGGAAAAACTATGCAGATATAACACAAATAAATATCACAATATCTGTACCAATTTTGTAGCACTGCCCCACTTATTAGTGTCATCATGAACATGTGCACACCCACACTGATAGTGTAAGTGCAAGATGCCTCTAGTATGAATTAGGTGTCTGTTTTGGCAGTGAAAGAGTATGGGTATCTTTCATTGTTTTAAACACTGGTACATGCTATAGGAGAAAAGGCGTGCTGTTTCTACACATTAGACTCCTTAACAATTGCACAGAGATTCACTAGTGTAATGTAGTGTTCATTGATATATAGTTGATTTTCTGTAAGTAAAACTCCTGTCATATAAACAGAAATAATATGTGGAGCTGTTGGCTTTTGCGATCATGTCAGACTCAGACTATTGCTTTATAATTGACAGTGTTTGAGGTTTGGGGATTCAGGCACTTAACCAGCCGCAGGTGGAGATTTAATAGTGACGACAACCATTTATTTCACCCCTCCTCAGAGGACACTATAATCAGAGCCTACAGGTGGTAGCAGGTGCGTAGATGGGGCAGATTAAATGCTATATTAAAGTAGCAGGAGTGACGATGGTGTGACACTTGTGCCGGATGTGAAGGATATGTAGTGCAGAGTGGACCATGTCACACTAGGGACAATGTACGTATCCTTGCCCAGCTGTGTACTATAGACTAATAACATATGCCAGCTATTTAGATCATGTGTTATACCCTTTAATATACGCTCTTACATATTCCCTTCTCAACAAGAACATCAGCACATTTAGACACTCAATTTCAAATGACAGAACATGTAGAGAACTATAAAATCTTCGTACAATAAAAACTATGTAGTTTCCTAACATAAAGAGCTTTAAGGTCCATGTGTTGCGAGACGGGATACACATAGGGTATGTGCACAGTATGTTATTTTACAGAAGGAGGATGAATAACATGTAACATGCAACTGCATGCTTCTGCTAAGCTCTATCACATCCATTAGTATTCTTCCCGCCTACCTGACTATATGCTGCATTAAGGTGTCCACAAACAGCATCAGTAACTCCACTATATCAATGCTGTGTTCATCATGGACCACAGAGCAACGTGAGGACCTCTGCTCCACATTCTGACAGTAGACAAGTATTTAGAGACAAAGACAATGACCTGACCCTTGACCTAGGCTTAATATGTTGTAATTGCAGACTATTGTAAATAAAGTTTGATGCTCTTTCTGGATGAATAAAAAACAGGGAAATGAATTAATAAATATAAATACATTAAAGGTGCTACAAAGAACTACTAAATATTTCTGAAAAAAAAATTATAATTTTTCCACTGACGATCATTAATGACATGTAACAGCAAACGAGACCATCAGGGGAAAGATTGCAATTTTTAAATAATTTTTCTTTATGCCTTTGTCATGGGTACGCTCACCCAGGAACAACAGCTGGCGTGGTTAAAAACACTACCACTTTTGTCCAAGGGGGAGGGGGGGTGCAAGAATGAACACAAACTGAAAGTTCCTTGGATTACCTTTAAGAATACAGCTAACGGGCTCAAGGGCACAACTTAACATGCATTTGATTTTAAAGAAAAACATGCATTGTGCAAACTCAAGCATCATTTTCATGTTCAAGCCTTAATCAAATCAGATGACTCTCACATGACTGCGAATTCACCCACGTCAATGCAGCTAAGGATGGAGTGCCTCCTCGGGACGTCGGGGTGGTGAGCTTTCAGCCCGGCTCTATCTGATCTCTCTTCACAGTCACTGCTCTTGTTTCAGACTTCTTATACAAATCTCAAACTCTCCTCAGGCTGACTTTAACAGCCTACAGCTCCACCTCACGCACCTCTGTGACATCTATGTAACACCAGTGGAAGACTAGAGCCCATTGTTTAAAGCAAACCGATTGTGAACTTGTGATCCACTCATGAGCAAACTATAATTTGCCCCTTGGCTTGATCAAAGCCAAACATTGGTAAAGAACATCCATTTTTGGCCAAATCCTGGACACACTGTTTTGGAGAGGACCTACTATGCTACTTAATTTGCAATTAGAAGGCACTGTAGAAATGTATCTGTATACCTTGTCATACGTTATAAAAGGCTGAAATAAACCTGGAAATCTAGGCGATGTTTGCTCCACTTAGAAGCTTTAAGATCTTCAAGTCTATGGTCAGACTCCTAGCAGTTACTATATAGCTCAAAAAAAGCACCAAATAAATACAGCAGGAGTCGGGGGAAAGATGCTCTCTGAGCATTCAGGTTGTTTGCTGGCCAAGGGGAATGTGCCACAGTGGTTGCCCCCATTTTAACGTTTTCCTATCGTTAAGAATCTTTCTTTTTCCTCTTCTCTAAAAAGCCTTCTCTCCTCTCTGTAGCTGGTAGCCTGTATAACGAATGTGTCACCCCTGTGTCTCTCTGCTCACAGACAGATAGACAGACAGACAGGCCGATACAAAATAGCCTGTTCCCCGAGCCTGCAAAAGAGGACACTGGCCTTTTATGGGTGCTCCTTTGACATTCCCTAATGGATTCTCCTATTATAGGATGAAAAATGAATGCTCTGTTATAACTCAGTTTGAGAACAGTCCGTTTTTGTTTTTTCTTGTTGTTGAACAGAGAACTAACGCGGATGGGCTTTGCTCGCTCATATTTGACGTTGTTAAACAAAAAATTCAACTAAAAGGGAATTGTGTACAGCACGCGGTAAACATGAATTACCAGCACAATGGATGAGATGTGTATTTTTACACACACACACACACAAAAGTATCCACAACTTACAAACAGTATTCCACCTTGTAACTGAGCCTGTAATAGAAAAAACTCATATGGTTGAAAGATGATCTCATTTGCATAGTTTGTGTAACAATACCATACATGGTGAGAGAATATTAATATCTAAGAAATCTGACAATACCTCACTATACTTTGTAACCTGCACACCCTGCAATGAACATTCAGGTCACATATATTCACATTCAAAGTACATAAACAACTTCAAGATCACCACACAAGATTTCCCAGCCAAACACAAAGCCTTACATCACCGACACAGAAACCTGCGTCATACTGAACACAAAACTTTTCTTATCATCACCAACCTTCTCCAGCTTTTCAAAGTGCTCCCTCAGGAACTTCATAGGCCGCTCAGGCTTAGCGATGCACAGGTTCACAATGCACTCTTTGAGGATCTGCTGGATGTTGTGCTTCTGCACGAAAACCTCGCAGCCCTTCAAGCTCTCGTCTTCTTCCAGAGTGGAGGAGGAGGAGGAGGTGGCCATCTTATCTTTTATCTCTGTGGCAGTGGGAGAAAACAGGGGTGGACCATGAGAGGAGGGGAGGGAGGGGGAGAACAGAGAAGGGGGGGGGTAGAACTGGGTAGCAGCAGCAGGCGAGACCAGGGTTGAGGGAAACAGACGGGAGTGGGGCAAAATGCAGTGCATGTTGTATGAGGAAAGTCGGAGAGGTGTATGGGCAATGAATTGTGGGAAGGAGTTGGTACAAATCAAACCCTTTCGTTTATATTTTCTTCTATAGGGCCTCATGACATGAACTGCAAGACAGGGTGTATGATGATGATGTTAATTGTTGTACGAGTAGGCCTATGTGACCTTTCATAGTTGAAGAAGATAGATCATTTTATAAACACCAAGAATAAAATTGGTACCGCGGTTATAGGGCAAAATGGCGATATATAAATGGTTAAAAGTAAACTGTCAACTGTTTTTGCTTACACCACTGTCTACCCATTTTATCTGTTGTGTATAGTATACATTAATATTACAATACTAATTCACATATCCCAGGATAGAGGATTTTACCCTTGTTACCCTCTCCTATTTGGTTGACATTATATTTGTAAAGTTATGTCACTCAACAGATGGGAAGAGGGTTGTGGTTCACTAACTAAAAATTGCATGAACACTACATTTAAAAAGGGTACACACCACATGCACAAGTAATGCCCATGTATGCCCTTAGTATGTTTGTTTGTGTTGAGGATGACTGCACATGGATCTTCTGGTAAATGGTGGATATAATGTTATTGGTGGAAGTTAATACAGCAGCAGTTGTAGCAGTTGTAGCAGTTTATAACAACAGATAACAGCTATGGTAATGCCAGATTATGTCAAATAACAGTGTGTCTCATAGCATGGGAGCTGAGCAGGTGTAGCTAACATGTTATCTAACCTGTATCACTTCCTCAAAGAAAAATCACATCTGTGATATGTTTTTTTATACTACATAATAAATTAATATCATTATATCGTTATAGCTTTAGGGCATGCCTACTGAGTGCACTGCAGTGTATTCACCGCATATAGCAAAGCTGTTCCCAAAAATTAGATTTTGCCATTTTTGTAGAGCTAGTGATGAAACTCTGTTCAGGTGTATTCTATAAGCAGCTAGTACAGCTAGCTTTGCTAACCTTACAATGACAACCAAAACATAACGAAGGGGAAATGCTGCGAAGGAAACGCTATCAGGGGCCTGGTATTCTTAACCGCTATTATCTGTCCGTTAAAAACGACGTCTGGTCGGTGCTTTCGCTGGTGTCCCTACCGTTATTTGTGGAGGATGCTCAGTGAAAACACCTCGCTGCTGATGGGAGATTGGTAGGTTGCCGTTAGTCAGAGGGGATGCTGCTGTTGATGCTGCTGCTACTCTGCCTCTCCACTGCACGGCTCGCTCTGCGTCAGTCCAGATGACGTCAATCTGTCATCTTCTCGACCGCAGAGGCAGCAGCGAGCGCGCGCCAGCCAGCCCACCTGCAGGTAAAAATTAATATTTAAAGGGAACATCCACCCTAAAACAAATTATTGTTATTAAATTGGTAGGCCTAGACGATGTATGCCATTTAGAGAGATAGCCTGGGACTGCTTACATTTCTTGACGGAGGACCAAAGCCATTATTTTATAATAGCCTGCTGAAGACATGAATCCAAGTCCTCCAACCAGCCCCCCTCACAAACGTCTGACCAGATCCTCCATTGGGCCTAGAATGTCCTATTTTTTTTATTCAGCAGTATCCAAATATTGAAGTCTAGGCTAAATGCTGTAAATTCAAAGCCTTTTTTTTGCACTTACAGAATAAAAGGGGAAATCGGGAATCCTTTCTTTAAATTGTTATGTTGGATTCAAAGAAGTCGAATTTAAATATATTATAATAATAATAATAATAATAATAATAATAATTATTATTATTATTATTATTATTATTATTATTATTATTATTATTATTATTATTATTATTATTATTATTATAGGAACTGGAAGGAAACTGTAAAAATAATAATAAAATAACAAAAAAGTAATAATAATAACAAAAGTGAATTTTTAAGTTTAATTGTGTGGATATTTCATGTTTTTCATGTTTGATTTAGTCTGTTAAATTATACATTATATTAATTTCAATTGTATTAAATGAAAGTCAAAGCCTCATTGCACAGGATGTTTTAATATCATCATTATAATGAATTATTGTCATTATTTAGAATTGTTGGCGTTAAATGAAAGTTGTTTAATTAGTGTTTGGATATCTCGTTTAAAATCATTTTTGTCCACAACAATAAGAATATGTATGCTTCAAAGAACAGGGAGTTTGGAACAAGAGGAGAGGTTGTGACTGCGAATAAAGTTTTGAGATTTTGAATAGGACGCTGTCGTAAAGCAGCCGTTTGTTTTGTCGTACAGCTGCCGGTTGCCATAACGACTAGTCAAGATGGCAGCGATGGCGGCTGGAGACGAGCATGCTGCTTCTGAAGTTTTAAGAGGACTCGCCAGACATTTAAACTGTCTCAATGAAGACAACAAGTCCACGAGAAAGAGAGCCATCGAGTTTATCAAGAGGGAGACCGTAGATAAAGGACTTTCCAGCAGCGTGTTACAGGAGGTTTTCTCTGCCCTCCTCAAGCCTCTCCTCAAATGTCTGTCAGACCCGATGGAGAGATGCCGAGAAACGGCGATTTCGACGTTGACAGAGTTCATTCGTTGTGTTCCCAACCCGGAAGAGTCGCTACCTTATCTCATGCCGTGTCTGGCTCAGAGGCTCGGGGAGAAGGAGATCCTGGAGCCGGCGGAGGAGCTTCGTCTGTCCGCCGTGGAAATGTTGACTCTGACGCTGGAGGTTTGCGGGAAGCATTTAGCGCCGTACCTGAACGAAATGATCAACATCCTGCAGAGAACCATTGTCGACCCTTTCCCAGATGTCAAACGAGAAAGCTGCAAATGCACCGTTAATCTAGCACAGTGTTTGCCAGGTTTGTAGAAAGTTTATTTGTTCTTCTGTTGTTGGAAAAAGTCGGTTGTCATGGTTTCGAGGCACGAGGAAATCTTTGTGATGACACCTGCACTGCGCATGTGCCTGCCCTGTATACAGTACCATCGGTACACAGTGCAAAATTGGATAATTATTAGGGTCTGTTATTTCAGGGAAACGCTCGATTTGTTTCTCAATATCAATCATTAAAGGTCCAAAAGGTACAATGTGTGAATTCCAGTTATTTTGCTTCCATCACTTTATCACTTCAATATTAGAAATGTAATCTGTCATAATTTTCTCTTTTAATCATTTAGTCCAGCAGTTACCAATCTTTGACAACAATCAACTTTTGAGCCACTATCCCCACTTGCAATCATATATGATGTATGGCTATAGCGAGTTACTTTGTCTTATCTGAATCATTTTCAGAAAACTTGTCAGGTAAAAATCCACTTAAAAGATGTTTTGCAGAATTTATTGCAAGCCTCAAGATGGTCTGCATCACTAGTTTATTATTTTTAATTAGTATATATATATTTTTTTCCTTTTAAATGGAGAGCGTTTGGGCATGTTTAATTAAGCATTTGAAACCACAAAAACATAGCAATATCTTTTTATAGCTAGTAGTCACATATCTCAATATTAATATCTTATCAATGCTGAACTGAATGGATGGACTGAAGTGCATATCACCTCTTCTTCTTCAGAGCACTTTCACATGCAGGCTGAGAGTCTGGTCCCTCCCCTCATGCAGACCATCGCTCATCAGCACTCGCGGGTACGAGTGTCCGTCATCGAAGCCACCGGGGCTGTGATCCAGCATGGCACTGGGAAGAACGTGGATGATGTGCTCTCTCACCTGGCCCAGAGACTGTTCGATGACTCGCCACAGGTTCAGTTTAAACCAACTTTGCATTACACTTACTGCTTATTAAGTTATTCATCTACGCCTGTCTTCAAAATCAAAGTGGGTTAGTCATGGTTGAGAGATAAAATTTTCTACTCTGAGCGAAACATGCTTTTTTCTGTCTGTGTCTTTTCCTGTTTTGTTTCAGGTGAGAAGGTCTGTGACTGTAGTGGTTGGTTATTGGCTACTGCACCTGAGAGACCGATACTCTTACTTCCACAGGCTAATCCCACTCCTGCTGAGCAGTATCACTGATGAGATCCCAGAAATAAGGTAAACAACAGTATATTGTAACACAATAATATGTAATATACTATATAGTTTATCCAAATGTGCGCCCCCTAATAGAGGCTCAGAAGCAGCAGACCACGGGTTAGAATTTGGCCTGTGGCCGTTCTCTGCATGTAATTCACCTCTCTGCCCCATTTCATCTCTAGCAGCAGAAAGTTTTTGCCCTTCTTCTCTGTGCCTGCTTTTTGGCACAGTTACTGTAATGTTAGTTTTTAGACACGTCACTGCTGAAGGGGGGTTACCATGATAACACTGCTACTAGAAGCTTTCCTTATCAGCCACCTTCTATGAAGAGCAGAAGTATTTAATTTTCTTAGAAAATAAATAGATAAAATATACAGAATAATTTGCACCTTCAGAACCTTCACAAAGACACCTCAGAACTTGATGAAATATCACAGTATCTCTGAATTGAAAATCTACTGCAGCTGGCAGAAATACTGATATTAAGGAATTTTTTCCAGACTTAAGTAGTAAAATTGCAAGGGAAAACTAATCTAATTTACATATTTTTTTAACACTGTTGAACACAATAGGCAATCGACTTTGATTGTTGCGGTGTGAGAGATTTATTTCTTCATGTTTTGTTTCCAAATTTTTCATGAATTAAAACGTTTTTATGAACATCACCCTTTTTTATGTTTTTTTTTTTTTTTAAATCGCACCTTGCATCAAACAGAAAACCCATAGGCAATGTTAACAGTAGGCAGCCTGAGCCGATAGAAGAGAAAGCTTTGGGCGAGCGCTTGCTGATGGGCCGAGCTCGCAGACAGTAACGTTCACAAACAGTGCCCTGCTGATGCAGCAGCATCGTGAGAGGAGGAAGCAGCACTGGGCTTGTTTACAGGCTTAAATAACCGATACATTACACAGAAAGTTTTGTAAGTCGGTTTGGATAAAGTAGGAAGTGAATGAGCTTTTGCGCACAGCATTTACTAACTGAAAGAACAGGTTAACATGTGAAAAAGAAGGGAGCGGTAGTGTTCTAACTGCCTTTGCAAAGGAGAGACTGCGCTCTGTGGACGTGATTGACGGTTGACCACAGAAAAGCAGATGATGGGTGAATTTGGAGGCGGGCTGTCGCCGTGCCCACCCAATCAGAAGCTAGGAATGGTCCTGATATAGTAAATACACATATCTTAATTGGCTGAAAAAATAAGAAAATAAAAATATTCTTAAGTTTTGATTGGGTGGGCAAGACGCACATTTGTGCGGGCACGGCCCTCCCTTGCCCCTGGCTGGCGCCGGCCTCGGTAATATCTACCTAATACAGTAAACAGGTTTGTGAAATACAGAGGCTAATGTTGACGACAGTGACATCGTGGTTGTTTTGGAAAATGATCTAATTCTCCACTTCCCTCCTGCAGGCTTCAAGCAGCTGATTTATGGAAGCAGGTAGGCGCCCAGTGGGAGAAGGAGAATGAAGAAGACATCAAGGACAAGATGGACTTTCTCCTCTCCCCACCTGCCTTCTATCCAACAGGAGGTCAGTCACAGTTTGCAGGCTTTATTATATCCAGCAGTTGTTTCCCTAGTTATAACACTTTCCGCTGGCTCAGTTGAAGGAGAAGTCCAATTATTGAAATACTGTGTGAGACGCTGGCATAGCAGGAGCTAAACTGAAGGCTCTAAAAGTTGTCTTTCATCTATCAGTCTTAAAGATCTTAAAAATGGCCCTTCATACTCTAATGAAATGTATAGACACGTTTGGGTTTAAAGTGAAGAAACTTAGCCCTACTAAGTATCCAGTGAATTTTTATTTGGCATTCATTGTGGCCTAAAGGGAAATCAGCATACACAAGTGCTACAAAATAATCAGAGCTGTCTATAAACAACATCTGCAACACTCACACTCACACTCTCACTCTCACTCACTCACACACGCATCCATTGTTGCTATTTGTCAAGAGAAAAGTGAGGAAGGAACAGCATTTTGAACTCTGTTCATGGTAGGACTGGACTGTTTGGACAGACCTCATTCTTTTCTAGAAGAAATAAACGAAGAAGAAAACTCCTTGGGAACCAGCTCAAGCTTGAGTCTTTCAGCTCAGGCTCTCTTAAATCCTGTAAGATAATCTTTTGGCTTATCTTATTGAAGGATTCATTGAGGTGATAATACACGCGATTGTGTCTGAATTCCAGTGTTACAAAGTGTCCAGGTGTGTTGGCTTCACTGGCTCTCCCCATGCATAATAAAACACCTGCCTAGCCCCGTGAAAAGCTCATCTACATTTTAAATGTGAATAAAATTGCTTTACCCTTCTGCATTAAATCATCTGTCTTCAGTACAGCTGTCCAAGGTTAATACATACAGTAAAACTTATGTTGCGTATGAGAGCTTAGTTTTCAGGGCAGGCACTGGCTTGGAAAGATAAGTGTCTGCCTCGGGGGGGGGGGGGGAGCAGGAATGAGTGTGAACCTGAACGGTGTCACCATGGCTTGCCAGTAGGGCCAGGCAGAGTGTGTGTATGTTCTGAGGCTTTGCATCTCAGTTAGAGCTCATATACGTGTCCCACAGCTACCCATGTGACAGTGTGGCCTCTGCCTGGGGACAGGAAAGGACGAGGCTCTCGCTCTCTCTCTCTCTCTCTCTCTCTCCCCAACTCTTTTGTCTTTGTCTGTCTCTCTTTCCATCGTAAATCTGCCGGGGCCTCCCAGTGTGAGAGGTCACTGTCAGACCGTGAAAGACAACCAGAATGGGGCTTGTTTTGTCTTGTCCCGGTGTGTTTCTCTGATTTATCTCTCTATTCCTTTAGTCCGCTCTTCCTCTCTCACTAGTGTGCCTTTAGGAGAAGCAGAAGAAGGTGGGGCAGAGAGAGATAGAGAGAGGGAGAGGGAGAGAGAGACTGGATTTGATATAGAGGGTTATTCCAGAATTTGTTTCACTTGCTTCAAGTCCCTTGTGTTGGGTATGAGTTGAAGCCTGTCAGCAGACATTTTAAATACCTTTGATGAAGTGATCTGTATTGTTCCATTGGTAGACAGATGGAGATATATACCGGTAGATGGATACATACTGTGGATAGATACAGTACATAGTATTGTCAGAGATTGTGCGGCAATCAAATAATTGACTGCATCGATACATTTAATGTATATGTAATGTGAATTTCTGTGAACTGCTTCGGCAACATGTTTTTTGTTCATGCCAAATAGACACGTTTGGGATAAAAGTGAAGAAAGATAACCCCTACTATTTGAATTATAAATTGTAGTCAGACAGACAGACAGACAGACAGACAGACAGACAGAAAAGCTTATTAAGCCAGAACAATACGTTGCAGTTTGAGCTTTCATTAACAAAGTGCATAGTTAGCTGTATGGATATTTATAAATCACCAACATGCCCATGTCTTGGAGGTTGTTCATCATTGTCATTCAGTAAAACAAAGTAACATTTCTAGTAGAAGAGTTTGATAGGTGAATGCTCTCCATGTCCCCCTGTAGTGGAGCGTCCCGGGCTGGGCTGCAGAGAGCTGGTGGTGAGGAACCTAGGCAGGCTGGTGCCGGCCATCACCAACGATGTGACGGACTGGCTGGTGCCCACGCGGGTCAGGACCTCTCAGCTGCTGGCTGTGCTGCTGCTCCATTCAGAGGAGCACAGTGTCCAGCACATGCAGCCGCTCCTGGCCACCCTCTACCACGCCTGCACTGACGCAGAGAACGACGTGGTCAGCAACGTAAGTCCACTATTTTTATTTATTTTTATTTATATTATTTTAGACCTTTTATAAGATAATTGTTTAATGACACTTTGTACTATTAACAGGCGGAATCATTTCAGGACTCATCTGTTGAGCTTTTAGTCAACTTTTTTGAGGTGGGGTGGGGGGGACAAGCAGGGCTCAAAGCTTTGTGATGCACCAGTGTTTACATCGGAGGATTCTGTATATCTTCAATGTCTGGCATTAGATTTAAAAAAAAAGTACTTCCTGTTGTTCACATCCTCCTCCTCTCTGTGCCCTGTACATCTAGTGCCTGGCAGCAGCTAAACTGTTGGGGACCTTTGTCCCTCCTGATGTCTTCCTCAAGCTGCTGCTGGATCATGTAGCATCGCCCTACTCTCCCTCTCACCCCTGGGCCCCCCTCATGGTGCTGGCTGCGGTGCTGGCAGGCTGCCCCGGACCCGTACTGAAGCCACATCTCCAAGACATCGTCAACACCCTGGCTCAGCCCGACGTCTGCCAGGAGTATCAACAGGTCAGCAGGGACACGCTTGGGCCCGGTTGTGGTTCGACCTGTTTTTAAATGATTTACCTGACAAGGACTGCCCTTTGCCAGTAATGCCATCTTCCCCATTTATACCCACTGCAACCACATCCTTCTGCTCTTGTTAGCTGAGTAGCTTCCGTGGTGTAGCAGCACCGTTTGAAGTTAACTATGGAAGGGGAAATATTTGCTGTTCAAAATGTTAAAACATTCTGACCTGTTTTGATGACCGCATTGCCAGGATTTCTCTGCCCTCACAGGCTGCCATGGCTTGATTTTCCTTCCTGATCTGTGTGCCCCAGCTGTTTTTCTTTTCCAGTCTTGTTAGGGGATCTTGGCAGTGTCATAGACGGTCATTTTCTGCTCTCCCTGTGTACCTTAACGCTCTTATTTTTGGCAGAGACTTTGCAGCAGTCATACTGTATATTTATTTTCTATTTTGTCCCTCGTGGAAATCGTTTTTTGTGATTAAATGCCACATCTCTTTAAAGTGCTTTAGATGAAGGGTCTTCAAGACATTTTAATAGCAATACTACTGTACAGCTCAGTTCAGTGGGTTCGCTGTTAAATAATTCTCTAAAATGCAGACCTGCTACTGTGTTTGTCAAATCATATATTTCCAGTCTATGATCAAAATTACACCGCTCACATTTTTCCTGTGAAACGTGCTCCAACAATGTTGCAAGTATGTTGTTGTTTTTTTGTTTTTTTTAACAGAGCCAAAATGGTAAATCCCACTCTTCCCTGCTTCCTTTCCTCTTGCACCAAATATGTTTCCCTAACCCTATCCCAAATAACCGTACTGACTCACCTATACCCATGACCCCACCCCCCCTCCCAGTGAGGCCTGGCAAGAATGTCCTCCCTGAGATAATAATATCAAAAATCCACTAATTTCACCTAACCCCTGCATTGCTACTCTGACCCCTCTGAACAGACAAGGCTGCGCATAGCCTTTGTTTTTTTTATAGCCATGTGTAAGGTCTTGGTACCGGACTGTGGGTCAGCCCTGCCATTGAAAGAATCCGTGAAATTTCAAAGCCTGCCTGGTCAAGGCTTGTGATAAATGGGGAGGGAGGCTTGACCCCCTTTCTGCCCTCCCTTGTGTCTATCCGGCGGGGTCAACCAAAGAGAGAACTAACCGGACGGGACAATCGCACGTTGTCGCACAGATGGAGGCAGACCTCTGCTTCCTCCCTGGCTGTTTTCTCCATCTATCTCCCTCTGTCATTCTCTCTGTCTCTGCTGCGGAGGTCAAACCGTAGAGCGCTGTGATTCAAGAGCTCACCCCAGACAAAGCACCTGCAACATTCTTCGACAACAGGCAAAGGGGTTCATGGCAGGGAGCAGGGACAGATCACCGTGTAGCTGTAAATAACACCGCTAGAGACCAGAGCACCTGCATCCCTCTCTCTCTCTTTCTCTCTCTCTCTCTCTCTCTCTCTCCCGCTCTTTCCCATGTGCTGAAATGCTGACCTCAGAATATCGTGCACTCAGTCACCGCGCAGTGGCTCCATCCAAAAGTGCTGGTTAACACTCTGATCTTCCATATGTGACTGATCTACGTGTATTTGATAATGGTTTTTATTACCGGCAGATATACCAACAAAGAAGACGGTTGACAAAGCAGACTCTGTGCCCCTTGTTTTTTTTCTTTTTTTTTTTTTTAATACGTCATCTTAAGAACTCAAGATATGTGCTTTTGGATCCAACTTGAGAGAGTTGTGTGCCCATTGAACCACAGGCAGAGAGAAAGAAAGAAAGAAGTTTGACTTGGAACCAAAGCAAACCCTGTAAAGAAAATGAAACATAAATAATCTTCAAAGTGAACGGAAGGCAAGTAAAAACTGCAGGGGCTCCGCGGGGAGTTTGGGGAATATGCCGAAGATCTGGAAACTGATATACGATCCTACTGCACGACTTCAACCTCACCGACTCTTTCTCTGTCTCCCTGTTTTCTTTTCCTTTATTTCAGTAAGGGGGAAAACAGCTTCCAAAAATAAATGACAGATTTTTGAGGCGAAAACTAAAAATATTGCTCATAATTTGGGAGTTGATGTCAAGGGGGCTTGAGGGAAAATGAAAGGCGAGCCAGTGGTTAGAGAAAGCCACCGCATTCTGAGGTACCCTGGTACCCTAGTTTGTATTGGCTGTTTTGCTCTTTTGAATCGCACACAGGCACAAACATCCTCACACAGCTGAGTGTCTCTGTGTTATGTGTCTCTGCATCATAATACAGTATCTGCAGGGCTAGAGTGAATTGGTAAAGATGGTACCAAGAGAGGGGAGACTGGGCATATAGAAGAGGCCTGATAGTGAGTTTGGAGCCATATTATACACATATATACTTGTGAATATGCTGTCTTGGTGAAACCTGGAGGGACAGATCAACAGGGGAAGGGGGGGGGGGAGTGAGGGGGGGGTGGAGAAGGCTCTGTGTCTTTTCACCCTGTCTGTGCATGGAGAATTCTCTGCGCTTGTGTCACAACGACCAAGATTTATGCCGAGTATGCAAACATACTGCCATACTTCAGCATATCTCCTGCGTGCCTGCCCTTTGTCATGAGTGACAGCGGCATACTGCTCCACTGAACGACAGGTGAAGAGAGGAGAAGAAAGGCAGCATAGCAAACCTTACCTTGTTGCAAGGGGCCGGCAACCCTCACACTACCAGTGTTTGTTTTCCTGTTTCCCTAGCAACATCAGTAGCTATGGGGGGGGCGGGCTCCCCACTGGATAGTAATCCATTGGCGGGTATGGCTCCTTAACCCATTGATGACGGCTGCTGCGCGACGCTACATTGTATCTCCTGTCGGCTGCTGCGTAGCGCAGTATTGTTACTTTATCTCATTTTCATGGCGTGCGCAGCATAGAATGCACCGTCATTGGTTCAAAAACACAAGGTGTTTTTTTGTTTTTTGTTTTTTTTAGACCACGTGACCACCCAAATGTTGTGTGGTTTGCCGAAAATCACGTCAATCAAAAAAATAAAGCGCTAAGGGAGCATGTTTAAATAAAACCTGTGAACCTTACATTTTTAAATGTATTTTATTTCATGTTTCTATGTGCTACACAGGCTTAGATATTAAGGTTTTGGTAGACGTTGACAATTCCTACTATTTTTCAGAAAACCCTCAGGCATTAAGGACATGCATCCTAGATTGCCATAGTCATCAATGGGTTAAAGTGCAGTTGTGTGTGTGTCTGTGTAATTGATGTATCCAGTAGTGGACAGATGCACATGCACTGTGTAACGAGGCCCTCGGAGCGTGCCCAGGCCAATGAAACCAGGTGTATCTGTGTCTGGCTCCAGGTGTCCAACTAGTCATTACATCGCACCACTTTTTCCGCTCTCCCTCTTTCTCACTGTCGGCCAGCCCTAATGGTTGTTTTCTGCACATGTCTAATGTGCTTTCTGTCTATGTGTACCTTAATGTGCCACTGTTTGTCACGTTATTTCCACTACTGCCTCCCTGAGGCTCCTACTGTGTTCATGTGCCAGTGAACGGCTTGGTCACAGGGATTTCCCCCATCAGTGAAGTGGACACACCAGAGAAGAGAAATGAGGGAAAGTCCTGGTTTCTTTAGGGCTGCACTGGATGTTTAGTTTAGCCTCAGACTGCCTCTGGAAATGTGTTTACACACTTAACTAACACCCTGGACTCCAGATGCATATAAGCTTTTTTTCCCCAGTGTGTGCTCAACAGTCTATTGCAAAATAAAAACATTTGCTTGTGTGTTCTGCAGACTGGAAGTCCCTTAGCTCTACTTCCTCCTCAGAAGCCGTGGCTTTTTGAACGCTCCGAGCATCTTAACTTGGCTCAACACTTGTTTTCTTTCCAGATTAATGCCAAGCTGTGCTGTACAATGGCTACTAAAAATATGTGAGAAGAGACTGCGCCCCCTAGTGATAGAACCCTGGTATTTGCCAGTCCAGCTCAGTGAGTGTGACTTGTTTTGGTTGAAGGAGCATATGATATGATGAGGAGGTTTGATTGAGGATTTCTTGCTCTCTACACGAGTCCCCCCCCCCCTCTCACCTTCTAACTCCTCATCACCAGACCAAGGCAAACACCTGGAGGGCATTTTTTACCGTCTCTCAACCCTCCAAATACAACACACACTCACAGACACACTCTCCCTCCCTCTCTTACACGCTTACACCTTCCATCTCCTCCCCTTCAAACCCCCCCCCCCTCCCCTCAAATTCAGCCCTAATGACAGGCTGTGAGAAAACAGGAAAAGAGGCCATGATGGCATAGAAATTAGCTTGTGCCGTAGGTCTTTGTCTAAACATGAGCTCACCACTCCACTGGATGACAAGTGGCAGCAATCTCACACACACTCATGTCAATCACTTGGTTGGGAAAAAAGATTCAAGCAGCCAGTATAGTTAGTTGTGATAAGGAGGCAGGTTTTCGGGTGAATAAAGAGGGTAGTTTACTGGTAGATTAAGGAGTTGTGTGCTATGGAAGAGAATGTGTAGAGGGACTGGGAGCAGGGAAGCAGAAGGAGACTTGTAAAAGTCAAGGCCAACATCCACACAGTGTCCTTCTCTAAGGACCCACATTTCTATAAACCAGACAAGACAATTGTATAATACTTCTCCTCCTGTCTTTCCCAGGTTATGTACTTGGAGCAGTTGTTGGCCTGTGTGGACGTGCTGCTGTGTCAGTGTGAGTCAGACTGTGGCTCAGTCAGCCTGCAGCTGCTGCAGGTGCTGCTCACTGTCCAGAGCCTCTCCACCGAGCCCAGCCTCAGCCAGAAGGTGAGAGAAAGACACCTTAACTAAAAGGATGAAAATGGGTGGATCCTCTCTGCAACTCTTTTCCACATGGGCAAACCAGCATGTCACCTAAACCATATTTTTCTTTATCTCTAATTTTACTTGGAATATTTTTTTTAACCTGTCCTTTTTTTATTACCCTCCATTTTTAGCGTTTTCATCCCTTTATCATCAGACATGTAAACCAGGTTTTATGAAGAAAGGGAGCTATGTGAGGAATGTGAGCACGGGTATGAGTTCAAAGTGGGCATCGCCAACAGTATAATTACCCACTTAGCCAGGGGAGCTAAAATTGCACCTTTGGAGTGGAACTTTTAAATCCAGCCCTGGGTGAAAGGAGGCGGGTGGAAGCTTGAGAGAAGAGTGACAGGTAGAAAAAGAGAAAAAAAAAACAGATAGGAAGAGATGAGTTATGTTTCCTAGCAGGTGTGTGTCATGGGCCCAGCCCTGTTTGTGGCTCCATGACGCCTCCTCAGGTCAGACTACCTAAATGATTCCTAAGAAACAAGCTGTCCAAGCTGTGGTCAGCCTCCAACGACAAGGGGACAAACAGGATCTTTGACCAGTGAAGCCCACTCTATCTGAGGCCAGCGTGTCGCTGTAGTAATGACAGGGAGAGGAGCGGGAAGGGATTGGCACCAACACTTCCCAGACACCGTGTGTGTGTGTGTGTGTGTGTGTGTGTGTGTGTGTGTGTGTGTGTGTGTGTGTGTGTGTGTGTGTGTGTGTCTGCACTGGTGTATATATGTGTTTTTAGAGAAGCGGTGAGAAGGACTGGATTAAGACATGGAGAATGGCCAATGGCCTTGGGCATTGCCGTACCCATAGGAAAAGCATCACTTGTTTTCTCAGAAAAAAGGGCACATCTTTCCCATCAGCGGACAGCTCATGGTTGTCTAGCTCTCTACTGAGGGGGGCCGATCTGTGACCCAGACATTGTCTCTGTCTCACTCCGTCCCTGAGGGACTATGAAGGGGACTATGAGGTGCCCTTAAGGCCTGTTCCCCTGCCCTGAAGAGTCATCTAATTATTTACTCTCCTATCTCTCATTCCTGCCCTTTCCTCCAAGTTCGGCTTTGTGTGTGTGTGTGTGTGTGTGTGTGTGTGTGTGTGTGTGTGTGTGTGTGTGTGTGTGTGTGTGTGTGTGTGTGTGTGTGTGTGTGTGTGTGTGTGTGTGTGTGTGTGTGTGTGTGTGTGTGTGTGTGTGTGTGTGTGTGTGCGTCTGTCGGTTCCTGTGCCTTTTGTGACATCCTGTGTATCTGTTGGGGTTTTTGTTTCTAAGTGGTTTTATGTGTGAGGCCTTGTCATGTGTGCAGTGTTGTTCTTCCCATGGTTTCACATGAGGTTGTTGTGCCTCCCAATGTTAGCGTGACCCGAAGAATTCCCCAAATTACAAGAAAGCAGCTGCAACGGTTGAACTCGAACAAAATACCCTCTGCTCTGCTATAACGTTTTCTCATCAACTGTGTATCTAGCCTTTCTCCAACCCTCTTTTTGCAAGTGAACAATGTCTTGACATCATTTTTTCTTTCACCCATCCCTTTCTCCCCCAGGCCTTGGAGAGCGTAGAGCTGTTGTGTAAGGTGCAGGGCTTGGCCTCAGTGATGGAGCTCTATAGACAACATATGGGCCAGCTGCTGGACTGGCTCTCCGCCTCTGTCAACAACTGGTCCAGTTACTCCCCACAGAGACTCCAACTGCATATCATAGTCACACAATCAGGTGAGAAGTGAAGCCTGAATGTGCACAAGACATTGTGCCAAATCATACAGTGGGTGCTGAAGGTTTTCCCCCCTGTACATTATAGAGACACGGCATTGGTCACAAAAATGCATTGAGGTTTTTGGGAAAAATTGGCCTGTCAAGACGATCTGTTAATGAAGAGAAATTCACTACATCAATCTGAACACGCTCCATTTCACCCCAGCAAGTTGGCGAGACTGTATCATCTATATTGTGTGTTTTATTAAACGGTAACGTCACGGCGTGGTTTTGTGAAGCCATTCTTTCCCCAAACTTGTTCAGACACGTTACATCATATCGTGAGCTGTCGGTCGCGTTCACACGTGATCCATCATCGAGGCAGCGCATCAGAACCAGCAGCTGTCAAAGCAGCGGCACAGATTCTCTCTTGTACGGAGGATCTAAGTAGTTAAAAAAAATATATTTTAAGTATTTGTCAATTACTAGTACACGCTTTCATTTAAATCATATACATCCATCCTCCTCATTCATGTTTTCATAAAGCCCTACACCGCTCATGAGAAATACGTAGGCATCAAAAGTGGGTAGTGTATGTGGTCGGAGGCATTGTCAGCAGCACTTGATAGATCTCAGGGCTGTCAAATGATGCAGGGTTTAAGGGTAAAACTCTATGATTTATTGCTGGACTCCCCAACACACAGATGCTGTTCCATTCTTGTTGTCCAACATGGATGCACTCTCTCCAGAACACGGTGGAAGAACTTTTTTATTATTTTCCGTTAGCCACACAGACCAGGCTCATGGTCAAACACACCCACACAAACTTTTGACTTTGGTAAATCCCTGTCTATCCCTCTGTTTGCCGTTCAGCCAGTGTGTCTCAGACTTGTAAAGAGGGGTGTGGGTGTGTGTGGGGCGCAGTGGGTTAAAAGGCTGTGACCCCGTCTTTGGTGCCGTGACTTCCCTCTTTTCTCCCTCTGTACCATTTAATCCTGCATCATCAGCACCTCCATATGCCACACTTTCATCTCCATCTCCCTCCCCCTCTCTTTCTAATTGACTAGTTACCCCTCTAATTCAGCCACACACATTCACGCTGACGCACACACCCCCACACACACACTCACACACACACACGCTCACGCTCCCACGGCTAACTGACCAGTCCAGTCTAAGTCCACACAGTGATCCCCATGCAGGGGTCACTACATCAAACGGCCCCACAGCCGCCTGCTCTTGACCTTCCCCTAGATCAAGGCTACTTTGAAGGGGTGTGTGTGTGTGTGTGTGTGTGTGTGTGTGTGTGTGTGTGTGTGTGTGTGTGTGTGTGTGTGTGTGTGTGTGTGTGTATGATTTACTAGTGTTAAATGCTGCTCAAAGCTTCCCTAAGTTTCATTCTTATAGATGTGATCGTTGGTCTATTAACAGGACTTGTGTCTGCCTTGTTTGATGTGCACATGACTCAGGGCTATAGTTCCTCTGGCGAACAATAGACGGTAGTAAATGTGACAACTGAGAATTGGATGTGTTGCTTGCTCATCAGCTCTTCTCACACTCCATCTGTGTTCGTTGAAAACAGGAATAAATTATTGCTGTCTCATATCCTCCTCCCAGTCTTCTGCCCTTCAGCTGGTGTGAGAATGGCTGTGTTAGTGTAGTGAAATGACCCATCTCTTGTCAAGTTCTATCTGCAGTCAGTGTGTGCGCGTGGGCTCCTCCAACACCTTGGGTTCAGACACACCCTTTGATATACACATTCCTGTTGGATTAAATAGCTCAACCCTCTATTTGTCTCTATCTGTCGCTCCCTGTTTTTCCCCTATCTTTTTTTATGATATTGGCCGCCACCCGGCTCGGCCAGTCTCAGGATTTCCTCTGTCTCCTCTCGTGTCTGTACAATTCACAGTCCAAACAGGGCACGGACACTTATCACTCATTACACACACACACACACACACACACACACACACACACACACACACACACACACACACACACACGCAGATTACTATATATAGCTGTGTAAACATGCTGCCAGACTGTTGGTGTGTGTGGGCAGGAGTGTTACTGGGAAATACTCGCGCTGTGACTTTGTCATTTATTTTTCCCGTACGGGAAAACACTGTTACTACTATAACTATACTTTTTTATGTCTCATTTCCTCTGTGTCACTGTTTAACAGATCCATTGAGGTCTCAAAAAGTCAAGCCCTTTGGTCTGTGCTACACAAACATTTAAGTCTTAAGTTTGGCAGTTAGTCCTGGAAGAAGAGAGACTTTTGTTGCTTGTAATTACCAGGTTTACACATATTTCCTGACTATATGTGCACTGGGAACAGTCCAATAAAAGCACAAAATGCAAAATAGAACAAGAATTGCAACAATAGCAAAGCAAAATTGTGTGTGTCTGTGTCATAGGTCCAGTGATCGGGGAGTATGTGAGTGAGTTGATGTCTCTGCTTCACGTCTGCCTCCAACCAGACAGAGACCCAGAGATGAGGATGAGCATCTTCACAATGATTGCTAAGTTGCTACTAGACGCAACCAACACACTGGATTCCCAGGGGTGAGAAGAACAAATGTACACGCACGCATACACACACACACACACACACACACACACACACACAAAGAGAGCACACAAACGGATTGTTTCTGTTGCTGTAAAGGAGATTTTATTTGCTAATTTGGCTAATCAGAATTTTCCAAGTCATCATTATCAGCACAGAGCGTGTATTGATATAGAAGACTCTCATTCTCCTGCTAATTATTTCTGCGCCCTCATGGGATTATAATTAGGATAACAACCACATTCAGAAGAATATTATACTGTGTATATATAATAGTGTAATTCCATGAGGTCAGTATTACACCAGCAGCTTATTTAGTGAATTGTGGTTGATATAGATAGGGTCATATGATAGAGGCACTGTATATACTAGGTGTGATCAAGGTTCATACTCATCATACTTTAGAATTGTTAAAAGCCCATTTGAAAATCAACACAAGGAGTCCCTTGAGTTAACCGTGGTCTCTTTGGGAGTATCAGTTAGACTCCCTCAAATTAGTTAATCATTTCCCAGCATGCCTGGAGAAGACAAGAAGCACATGGTGGCTGAATTGCTCCTCAGTGATTAAGTAACACTCTTGGTTGGTTTATTGGCTGATGAGTGAGGGAGGGTCGGAGGGATGTCGGACACCCAGAGAGGAGCTCTAATTTGTGGGTTCTTCCTCTCTGGGTTCCCCCCTCTCTCCTCCCTCCTGCGTGCCCTCAGCTGTGCAGCATTCAGCCCGGGCTCAGAGCTCTAATCTGAGGGAATGCATTAAGCCAGAGGCCCCTCGCCAGGTCCCAACCATCACAGCAGCTGCTGCCGTCCATCAGAAAGACAAACCTCGTCCATGGGGTTGCCATGGAGACATCTGTGCAGTGTGTAACTAACCCTTCAGCCTAAAGGTCCATACAGGGGTTGCAAGGTGTCTGCCTTGGTTAACATGAGGGATGGGCTGCTAAGCTTTGTGTGTTGAGAAGATGTTGAAAGTGCCTTTTGGAATGGGCCTGGCAGCAACGCAAATTATACAGCAATATCCTATATCAATGAAAAATGTTGCACAAACAACAGGAAGGGTTCTTAAGCCAAAACATCCTGCCACCTTTGCCAAAATAAATAGAAATTGGAACTTTCCTTTCAGCTTTCATCAAATTATTGTTTCTACAAATGTTATATTGGACAAAAGAAGCCTCTGTCTTTTCCCCACTCCCAGCACGGCCACCTGCGCCGCTAACCACTTCTCTCATTCCTCATCTGTATCTCCGGTAATCACAGCACCTTCAGGAGACAGAAGTCATGTTACACCTTCAAAGGGCTTTCAAACAAATGCTTAACTTACCAAAAGTATGTGGGGCTGCACGTTCTGCCATAATATTTCCATTCATACGCACCTTATCCCTCCATTCATGATTTATGGCCCAATCTTGGCGAAGCAAGAAACCCACAAACGCACGCTATATGTCATCAAGAGGACAATGATAGTCATAGAGCAAACCGCATTGTCTTTGTTCTACAACCAAAATGACATAATGACAGCTCGGCTACAGAACAAGCAGAGAGGGAAAGTTAAGTTCTCTCACACACACACACACACACACACACACACACACACACACACACACACACACACACACACACACACACACACACACACACACACTGTATGATGTCTTTGTTTCATGTGGATTTGTGCGCTGTGATTAAAAGGTGTGTGTAAAATGTAAGTAGAAGGCTGGATGAAGGCCAAAATCATGAGCCACTTACAAGGAAGATAAAAGTGTGTACCTTCATGCGTGTGAACCGCAAAAAAAAGTTAAGTTCTAATTTCAGCTTTCAAGACATAAAACGGGAAAAGAAAAACTTCCTCTTAATCTACAGTAAATGTGGTTTCCCTCATGTCAGACATTTTTCTTGATTTATATATTTTTTTTAACTCACTTAAAAAACTCAAAAGTCCCATGAAACTAGACAAAATGAAGCAGATCCAATTGCGTGCATCAGAAATGACACAATATTTAGACTTCACAAGACGTTACCTCAACGTAAGGTTTTTATGTCTTGCGGAAGGAATATTGAATTGAATTGAATAGATTTTGTTTCAGTCATATCAAATATACAAACAAAACGAAAAGACATCATACATATATTCCATTGAAATGCCTGAGAAGGAGTAGGAAGAAGTATTAACTTATTTAATCCTACCCCTTTTCCACAGCTTAATAATTCATATTTATTAATGAATGTAGTTGAAATCATAACCGTAAAAATAATATGGATATTTTATACAATCACTATGCGTATATCATGATTTGGCAAATGTATGCAAGACCATCCAGTAAATGATCAGACTCATGTAAAGGACCAAACTGTTTCGGACCAAATGTTTAATGTTAAAGGTGCAGTGTGTAATATGACATCATCAAGAAAGTTCTACAAAGTTCTAGAATGCAACACTCCCTGGGTAACCCCAACCCTTTCGAATAATAACAGAAGCTACAGTGGCCTTCAAGGACAAGAACAATTCTAAATTTTAAACAATGCACCTGATGACATTCCAACTATGACACTTTCAAGATGGCGGCACTAGGCCTTGGTCCAAAATATGCAGAAATATGGACATATATGAGATCCTTTCTAAGGGAAAAAATAATAATTCAAAACATTTTTTTCAGCTATTATGCACTAAATTAAATGTACTTATGGATATTATAATTACTTTCTACAAAATCTGCTAGGAAATAAAACCCAAAATTCTACACACTGCAGGTTTAATACAAGAAACCGTTAGAATTTGTTATTTGTATCTGAAACAGAAATGTGTAGAACAGTACAAAAGTACGTGATGAAGAGATGGTAAAACAATTCTTCACTGATTTCTGCTAATCAACGTTATTGAGTGATCGCCCAGTCCTACTTGGCTACATACTCAATAACTCTTTAAGATTTTCTGCTGTGATGTTCCAGCTCCTGTGAGGTGTCCAGGCAAAATTTCCTGGCAATTTCCTTATATGCACACACAGACATATGGGTGAAAAGTAAAGTCCAACTCTTCTTTCCCATGGACACCATCCATGTCATGTGGAAATATGTCTTTCCATCTCCTGGCTTCATTTCATGATGAGCTTTCAACACCTGCCAAGATGAAGGAGACCGAGCTACACAGCAACACATACCCTCCTGGCTGTTTTTGGTGGCACACAATCCACCCCCTACTGCCACTAATACACTATGGCAGTATAACTTTATCAAATGTCATCACAAGAGACCAGGGTGAGTTACCAGAGCTGGTGGAGTTTGAGGGGAAAAAGGGTTTGCGCAGACTGTTAGTGTGTGTGTGAGAGGACGTCACAGCCTAAGTCAGCGTGGAAAACAGAGAGAGAGAGAGAAGGGAAAGGAGGACACCCAGATGTTTTATTCCTCGCCTCCTGCTTCTCCTGCCCCCACCAGACTTTGAACGAGTGTGGGAAAATGACTGCATTAAAGAAACAGCATTCGCACAACAGCCCTAATCATTCTCGTCTCCAAAATGGCCACTATTGCATCCTGGTTGTTTAAAAAATACTTAAATGGCAATGGCTTCCCACATTAAACAATTGCCAATGTCTGTATCTGCTCCTGTTGCGCCCCCTCATTCTCTCTATCTGCCTCATTCCAGGCGTTTCCAGGCTGAGGCAGAGAGGTTCCTGTGTGATGTCTTGCTGTCTAACCTGGTGTGGCGTGCGGGTCGTACTGCCGCTGCCGTCCGCACCGCCGCTCTGAGCTGTCTGCTGGCCCTGCTGCACGGGGGCGCCATCACACCCGGACAGGTACACACTGACTGCAGGGTTTCTTCTAGGAATGAGACAAGGCAACAGGGGCATTTGGGCGTGCAAAGATTTATTTAGAAAATTCACAATAGCAACCTGCTGAGGCGTTTTGAATGTGTGTGTGTGTGTGTGTGACCATCTGCTTAAAATCACTATGGTGACATAATTAGGTAAGCGTAATTAATTAATTAATTGATTGATTAATCGTAACTTTACTTGTTTTCTATGCTTTGTCTGAATTCATGTGGATATAAGCGTCTAGGTTAAGATAAGGTGTGTGACAGCATAAAATAGCCTAGATAAAAAGTTATTTTCTTAAGTTAAAAGATGGGTGTTCTCCTCTCCCTTTGTGTTAACGGTGTGTTCATTCATATCAATATGAATAGGTGTCCTTCGCGCTCTCTGAAGATACAAAGGAGCTTTCAGTCTTCCCTGCACCACTCCTCCATCTCCTTTCTCACAACAATAAATCAATCAGCCTTACAGCAGGGCGCAAAGTTCAGCAGTGGGACAGCCCCTCTGTAAAATGAATGTAGGCGAAACACTGTAACACAAACAAAAAATTGCTGCAGAATTGTCCTCTACACACTCACCTGTCTGCACAAAGGCCCATATGACACACAGTGTTTACATCTATTTCCCCCTGTGCAAAGAGAGCCAGATTAGCTGGAAGTAAGCACCGGATATGCGAGGTCTCCAGCAGTACATGGTCTCCGCTCTGCAGAAACCCCTTTTTTATTGACTCAGCTGTAAAGGAAAAGATGTGGTAGTACATTCTTTGAATCCACTAGGAGTCGACTTTTACTTCCAATTCTGTTTTGTCCATTTCACATCAAAGAAAGACGGTCCCGATTGGCCATTAAGGAAAATATATCATCGGCCATCTTTCTCCCCTTGGCTGAATGAGTTGGCCACGTCCGGTAGCAGGTGTATGTGGGGGCAAGCGGGTTCACATAACTTTGTCCCTTTTTTAGGAACAATGCTTCCACTGTTCCAGCCCCTTGTTCTACGTAGCAACTATCAGCAGGACATGCCACTGCACCTGCCTGTCAGTGCATGTGCCCAGTTACAATATGCACACACACACACATACTCACGTCTTGCTGTGTTTGCCCTCTAGTGTGCAGAGTGACCAATTGGAACCGGCTCACACACCTCTCCTATTCACACATTTTTTACTACAAGGCAACGCAAGCAGCTGGAGGACAATGCAGACGTGGGTGTAAGTGTGTGGGTGTAGGTGTGCAACCAAACTTTTTCTATCTTATTGCATCCAAATGTCCTCACAAGAATAGAAAACCATGGAAAAATGGTGACCAAATGTTTGGGAGTTTGGGTTCAAAGTTAGTCCACATTTGTGATGAAATAAACAACATGTCCTGATGGATATAACAACAGACCCTTATGTATGTATTTCCACTGGGCAAATCAAGCAGCCGTTTCGTTTAGAAGGACATTGTTTCCTCTTTACTCCCTGTGAAAACAATTAGCAGCTCCAGTTACACTTGGCACCCTCGGATTGTCACTGATGTCATGCTGGATCATGCCAAATTTTCCTCCACTTTTTTTTTTTTTTTTTTTTTATATATTATACTTGTTGTTTTGCCTGTGCGGTTTCGATAGCAAACAGACGGTGTGTGACAGAGGTTTACGCCGTCACCTCTTGGCTCTGGGGCTCAGTCTCACCTTGTTTGTCCATTTCCTCTGTGAGTCATCTGTTGGTGTGATGAAAACATTTGGTCTTCACTGGATGTCTGAAGTTGGGCTCCGTGCCCCTTGTATGTCAGTACAAAGCCAGACCTGGTGTAGTTTTCTCAAGTGATATTTCACTTTGGCTAGAGAAGACACAAAACAAATCAATACAAATAGTTAAGGATAAGTGAAAACTTTTCTTCCTTTAGTAAATGTTACCTAACTACGCAGCCTCAAAGCAGTCTCACCCCTATCCTGCAAGTTCATAACCCCTAAAGATGTGCACAGTTTATACCATTCTGAAAAAATTACTCATCACATATGGGCAGACTTCAAGCTTGCCAATTTGCCAATTCCTTTCTGTGTGCAGCTGCTGTGTGTGGAGCAGAGGATGAGTCCCTTGGTGTTGACGGCTCTGGATGAAGACTCACAGACGGCCAGACTGATGGCTTGTCGTTCTGTGTCCACCATGCTCAAACTCATAGGAGGCAGCCTGCACCCTGAGGCCCTCAACAAGATATACCCCGGTAAATTACACTCGAAATCAACATCAACGCTTTGCAATCGATTCTGTGTAGTTGTGCTATCATTTGGGGGGAATTTGACTTAACTTGTAATGTCTGCTGTCTCCGACTAAAAGTGTGGTTAACTACACACACACACAAAGCAACCAGCTGACTCACCAGACAAAATGACATGAGATTGTTCCCCCCCCCTTTTATCATGTGTATCAATGTTTTGTATGTGGGGTTTTTCTTTTTCTCCACAGAGCTGCTGAAGCATCTGGATGACAGCAGTGAGGAGGTGCGTGGCGTGGCTCTTGAGGCCCTGGGGCTGTGGCTGTCCGGCCTGACCTCAGACTACAGCCCCCAGCTCTACGCCCTTCACCTGCAGCTCCTCTTCCAGCAGCTCCTCCTGCACCTGGACGACCCAGACGCCTCGGTGCAGCAACACGTGCTCGGTGAGACTGGGCGGGGGGTTTAAAGAGATGAGTGTGGAGGGTTGGTAACTAGTCCATGGTGAGGGCATAATGGATGAGGGGTAGGCACGTGTTCCTGATCATGATTTGTTGATGATGGATTCAAAAATTAATAATTTGTCTCCGTACACTTGAACAGTGGACTCTTAAGATTTATACCATGTGGATTATGTACCATAGCTTCTCTCCTCAACTCTTTATGAGTCCTGGCTTTTAATCATAAATGTTACTTTTATAGAAATATAGCTGGCCTTTCATGCATTGTTAACAGTTCTTTGATAAGAAGGGATAAATCAAATGAAACACTCATGTTTTAGATATCTTGAAATAATTCTGAGATATGGACCTAATGACCTGGATCATCTGATAAGCATACTCAGCGTGCCCAGATGGTGATGGTGAAATTGAGGTGACGATGAAAGCAGAGTTTGTCTGTGATGATGTGCAGAGCAGCCTGCTGCTGTGTCAGAGACACTCACAGAGGGATGCCAGGACTAATGCGTATCTTCTATCAAGCCCTAGATTATTGCCTGGCACGCCGCCAGCAGATTCCCCCTGTCCTGTATTTCAAAAGCTCTCCGTTATCCTTCTTTTCCAAGCAATTCATCACCGAGAGCAGCTCCAGCAATTCCCCCTGTCAAAGTAAGCCCTCAGGGGGGCTGGGCTGGAGGTGGCCCTTAACAGTGGAACACAAGATCCAGATATGGATAAGCACCCACCTGAGAGACACTTCACAGGTTGATATGCCAGATATCAACCTGGGGCAGACTGGGTAGTTTGTGTGGCACATCTCCATCCAGGGTCTCCCTCCAACACGGAACAGTCCCCCCCTAATGACAACCACATGGGCACCCCTTCCCCATCACCACCTTTCCACATCTGTCCCCGCACCCTAATCCCTCCATCTCACTTCACTCCTTGTACCCGGTGTTTTCTGTGACTGCTCGCGGCTGCTTCTTATTGATGCATCAGTGGAAAGTCTGAGTGGCTTTTTCCTGAAGTGCGTAGCAGTGGCTGAGCTCCTCTGGACTTTCACTCTCTCCCACTCTCATGGATGTTAGCTGTCATTGCTCCTGACAGGACGCAGGTGAGCGCTGATGCCTTAGCCAGTGAAGAGAGGCCTCGCGAAGGGATCTCTCATCTTCGTACAGCTAGACATGGGAAAAAAAAGGAGGGGAAAGGCATGCACGCAGATGTAGCAATAGCTTCCATACCATGAATTCTAGCCCTGCAAGCCAAAGTTTGAAAGCCTTCCAAGCACAATAAGCACTTTTGTTGGTGCCATCGGTTATCAAGTGTCCATAACATTGCCTGCGGAAGGCGGAACAACACATGTAAATCAACTTTATGAACCGACCTTCGCCCACATACTGTATTGTTTGTATTTCTTGTAGTGGAGAGATTTTTTTTAAGGGCTCACTTTGAAAAACTACACTGTAATTTGGTATGTTCCAGTTAAAACATGAAAGGGATCATTTTTTTGACATTTTCTTTGCTGTCTGGACTTATGCTGGATATGCACCAGTGATTTATCTGGGACTCTGGTTTAGACCATTAGTTCTGCACCAGAACTGATATGAGTTAAAAGGCGAAGGGATTTTTTATATATGTTTTATATTGTCAGCAAATTCCACGTAAAGACCAAAACTAACATCGAACTGATCCTCCTAACAAGTATTGTCCTCTACATGAACTCAATTAATCATATTCCTCTGTGCCATAGAGATTAGTTTTCGTCCTAAAACTGTTAAAAAATACAGCAATGAGCCCCATTGGTGCACTGGTTGACATGGTCCTTCTTTACAATGAACAGGAGCTATCACAAACACCACCCTGCTGATGTAAATACACATTAAAGCTTCAAATTCTCAGCTGGGAACGTTTTTACTCCTGTTTACATAACAGTACCCAGGAAATGGTGCACCCTTTTTTTTAAAGTTTTATAAAGACTTTCATCTTTTGTTGGAACAAATCGATTTGGCCCTGGTCGCAACGGAAAGGGAACTCCAGAGTTTTTGAGAGAGGCATCCTCGGTTGTGATAAAGTCCTCAGAGGCAGCAGAAGACTGGTTAGAATCCGGCCTGTGGTCGTTCTCTGCATG